>JAOUQX010000033.1:9983472-9998431 GCA_028566295.1 Liobagrus marginatus
GTGTATAAGTCGACCCCCCCATTTTGATATTAATATTTGGGTGTAGAAAGTCGACTTATACACCGGCATATACGGTAATGTTTTTATTTATTTGATCTTAAGTCCATGTCTTTTCTTTTTTCTTTATTGGGAACACTTATCCAGCTGCGAACTCCACAAATGTAAAATGTGATATATGTGTATTTAAAGATAAAGAGTCATGGTTGATGGCTATCTTTTGAAACCTGGCACAACACATTCCTAAAGGAGCTGTTCCTCAAACAGCTAGTGTGTGATGTGCACAGAAACAAATTAAGTAAGTTGAAGCTCCAGCTCAATGCCCAACTCCCCTACTGTGTTAATGCTTGCTCTCTTAGTAATAGCCCACCCTGAGTATAACCTGTTATAATGCTGCATCCCAGAGAAACGACACAGTGAGATAATTAAGATGCAAGTACTTAATGAGGACAAGTGGGAGTTTTACTGCTTTTCAATGCCATATTCTAACAATTCTAAATGAACTAACCTTTAACACCTTGGTGATCTGGTCTGTCAGCGTGTCCAGAAGCCGTGTCTTCAAAAAGTCCTCCACTTTAGTCACACGCCGATCAATGTAAAAACTAGACAAAAAAACATTTGATTAAAAATCGCATTATACAAAAAAGATAAAATAAATATATGAAATATAAAATATATATCCAGCACAGTAAAGGACATTCTAAATACAACTGAAAAACTTGTCTGAAGATGGATTACCATTAAAGATGTGCATAAAGCCTGGGTTTCCACAGGTTGCAAAAGTAAAAGGTTGCTCATTTCATGTAGGCAAGAGGTCAACTATGTTTCGTGTACAACCAAGACCATGCTCATAAATGTTTATGTAATTCATTTGAAACATTTATTCCATCATCTTTAGTAACAACCTGGTCAGCGCCTCATGACTTTAAATCAGGCTACACGTTTGCTTATATTTCATGATCATTCATTTTTTTCAGTGTTCCCATGGGCATTAACATTAAATAAATACAAATAAACATACAAAAAATGTCTGAGTAAGGCCATACTCACTGGAGGATTAAATCTGAATACAGATATTGTGAGAACTAAACGGATAGAGATACTGATATTGGCATTCAAGTTCACCCACAACATGGATAATGTACAATGCCAACCTCAATACCATGTTTAATTTGACAAAAACCATCAAGTTTAAAAGCCTAGTTTCCAGAAAGCATCATAAAATTATGACCTAAACTCCAAGGGAGAATTTTTAATGCTCTACCATTTAATGATTACCTCTATGCTGGGATGCTTTGGAGAAACTCAGCCAAGGTCAGCCTGGGGATTTCTGAACAGAACCGCTAACAGATTTAAAATGCGAAGTGTATCAAGATGTCAAGACAGATCGGGTAGCAAGATGCAAAGTTGCTTTTACTTAACTTTGGTAATGCCAAATGAGGAAAGCACAGGTCAGACTGATGTTGCGATGCTGACCATATGGTGCATGGGCCGGGAAAGCAGGTGGCTTCTGTGAACTCCTTATGAACAAATCATTTGAAAGTCTTTGAAAGATAAAGGACTGTTAAGCATGTGTTGACACTGACCCTCACAATTTACAGTCTCACTGGGACTGGGGCTGCACAACTCTTATGTCAACCAGTCTTCATTATCCTTACATTTTAAACATATTAAACAGACATTCAGCCTGACTTCCTTGTTATCTTTAGTCTGCAATGTTGGCTATATTGTTTTTTAACATACTGTACATGTCTATAAAAAAGAAAAAGAAAGACAAACAGAGAGAAAGAGAAAAAGTCAGACGAGATAGAAAGAGAGGGAGGGATAGCTAAGAAAATGGTAATACTATGCATCTGTGACATGACTACAAAATAGTGGCATATAAGAAAACAGAAAGTTGTGGATAAGAAAAGTTCTGTAGCTATTCTCAACAGTCTATTGTATTATTTTGCATTTAAGTAAAAAAGAAAGTCAACCAAGGACGGAATTTGGTCAAGGAAATGCCTTGCTTAAATGCATGCTTTATGTCAGGAGGTCATGAAAGGTGGAAGTCAAGGTGTCCCAGCTGTATAAAAACTGTATAATCCCAAAGGTAAATGTGTGAAAGCATATGGTTTGAATTTACCAATGTATGTGGGGTGTTTTTAATTCCACAGACACCGCTTTTTCATTCTGTTTCCCTTATTTAGTGCTAACCTCTGGATTAACGAGTCCTCTCTGGTAGGGCAGGAATAAAGTTCTCCAAAACCACTGTGTCTCTATAGACAGAGATGACCTAACTGAACAGGATAAAGAGAACCTTCATACTGTATATCCTTATAATATAGAGATCTATAGAGAGATTTATATAGAGATAATATGTGTAAGGTTAGTACTGTAAACACTTAATTAAAAAAAAAAAAAAAGAAGCTCTAATTACAGCAACAGTTCAAATGCTAAATAAAATATGCAGGTAGCAATAAATATAAAAAAATGTGAAACAGAGTTATGGACCGGCCATTTTTGTAGCTGTAGCCTGGTTCCACCATATTTGGGCATCAAACAAATTGCCGAAATACATTCAAACACTGGCCAAAGACAAGTCAATTTTATTTGTATAGCGCATATAACAAATTGACGTTGTCTCAAATCAGCTTTACACTACGTGAACACAAGCTGACTAAAACATGCTTCACAGATTACACACTCACAGCCATCTTAAAAACAAACACTCACCTGCCTCAAAAACACCAAAGTAAGTATAATACATAAGGTTCTTCCTTTTAGCACACAAGGATCTTAGACCACCCTGCAAGCTGGTCTTCATCCAAAGAGCTCAACTTACCGCTGACCTTCTTCAGAGCCTCATAAGCTTTTTATTGATGGGTGGGACAGTGGGTATAGTGGTCTTACAGCTCTATGTTCGAGGAGCTTGGGTTACTATCTGTGCAGTGTTTTTCTGCACATTCTCGCCACATCCATGTGGCTTTCCAGGTATCTCCCAGAAACATGCCAGTATGTAGATTGGCAACACTAAATGGGCCCTTTGAGTAAAAGTCGATGCGTGTTTGCATGGTGTCCTAAGGTAGACTGGCATCCTAGTGGGAATATTGTTGCCCTCTTTCTACGAATCCTTAATGATCCACAATATTTTAGCTATAAGATGAAGTTTACCTAAATTGCCAAAGTAAGTAATATTCTTTTATTCAGTCTGACAAAATCAGTAATGGCAACACCTACTGTCGATATGAGCCCATAAAAAATATTGGCACTCATTTGTGTTAGCAATCAATTTTTTGCTTCAACATTAATGAACAGATATTGCTTAGAAATAAGCAAAATCAATGTACAAAACATATGTAAACAGTTGTGTCAGTATACATAAATATAAAAGCAAATGTTTAATTTGATCTAGCTTGACTTCTATAGGAACCAGATGCAGACATGGGTAAATTCTTTTGCATCGCATCAAAGTAATTGTTCCTAATGTGATTAGGAAGAACGGACTAAATTAGGTGTGCATGTTTTTCGAGGGAGTGTGTGCTTTACCTCCTAGCAACACTTTCCCATCAAACAGGTGTCAACAATTATGGACTGAGGTATACACAGCACACTTGGAGGTTTTGTAGCGTGGAGTGTGAAATGGTTGAGGAGTATTTGACCATTATTTGAATCTAATTAACAGCTCTAGACCCATTTATTGCCTTTTAAATCAGTGAGTTTTTGGTGATATTTATCTAGAGGTCCATTTATAAACCTGTTTTCCATTCCTCTAGTGTGTAGATGGCAATTAGATTAAGTGGAGAATAATGAAAGGGTAGAATACCTACTGTTGCCACGTAACTGCATCAACAATAGAACCACCGTTC
This sequence comes from Liobagrus marginatus, assembly GCA_028566295.1. Taxonomy (NCBI): domain Eukaryota; kingdom Metazoa; phylum Chordata; class Actinopteri; order Siluriformes; family Amblycipitidae; genus Liobagrus; species Liobagrus marginatus. Next base: position 9,987,318 of record JAOUQX010000033.1, read on the forward strand.
TTCATGAACCTGTGGGACAAAATGAAGGAAATTTTTCAGTTGATGGGAACAAATATCACAGTGTAAGCACTGATTATTCACAGCTGCTTTTTTCTGTCTGCCCCACAATTGTAAATGAATGGCATAGGCAGCCAATGTCAAGGCCGACAAAGTCACACTCACATGGGGAACTTGTTTATATGGCCAGTGGAGGGTGATCGTTCAGGCTGTGTGTAAACCGGCTTGGAACAGATGTGAGTTGACAGTTTAGCAAAAAAAAAAAAAGATCTGTTCAATCCTTTTTAGGCAACATGTTTCACTCTGAGAAGGCCTCTCTTTCTAAACAGTCATTCTGATGAAGGAATAACGCAAGTGTGATGTGTGCAGTAAAACTTTTCACACTTTCACTTTTTTCTGCACCACAGTCACTCCAGCCAAGCAGACCTCCTTGTCTGCAGAAGTTTGACAATTTCCACTACCATCTAAACCCCAATTGGTAGCAACTAGGACTGATGTCTATTTCTGAGAAAAGTCTTTGGCAAAACACTTGCGGTTATTGGGCAAACTTTCATCACTGTTCAGTAAAGCTAGAATTTATTATAGTAACTATATAGAAAGAGAAGGGAAGGTCAAATACTCTATAAGACTGCACACTGAAGAGGCCAAGTATCTGTCAGACACCTAAAGACAACAATAGAGTTAAAGTTTGGGATATGTCTAGGGCTTTTTTTTCTCCAGAGTGTCACTGAAAGCGCTATAATTCCAGTTAATGGCATCATCATGACAGATTTTTAAATGCATTTCTCCAAACTCCACAATGTGCAAACAAATTTATATCATTTATTTATTTATATGTGCAATATCATTCAGGTCTACAATAAACCTGAATACAGTGAACATAGCCTGATTTTTTTCCCAAGGAAAACATATCAAATAAAGTCAATGCCCATCAATTAGTTCATTTCTAAAATTTCTAAAAAGAGTTTCATTAGTAAAATTGTTATACGGAGTGGCAACATCATGCAACTGTCATCATGCCTACTAAATAAAAAGACCTTCAAAAAACAAAAAAAAAGTGTTATTATTTTTGGTCACTGAATAATAATTTTCTTTTCTGGTAATTATTACAGTTCAAATCAAACAAGAATAAGTGTTCAAACAATGTAAAAACTTAACATAACATAAGCAATGAACATGTTTTTCTCTCATCACCTAGAAAAAATAGCGTGTGTGTGGACAATGCGAATATGTGCTGCTGACAAGCAATGATTGTGTGCAGAAGGCAGTCGTGCATGTCACTTCCTAACAAGGCAATGACATATTTATGTGTGGCTCGGTCATGTCTGTACAATAATCATTTAGCTTAGCAAACTCGCTTGTTCTCCAAATGGTCTCAATAGACTGCATGTTAACAACACAACCAAGTGCGGCAAAACACAAATATCTGGAAAATGCAATCCTGAGTGAATGTTGGTAGATAATAGAAGACAAGATTCATGTAAATTAATTGTCTCTCGGGCACAGAAACAGACAACCGACAAAGATGTTTTGTTTCGATACAATAATCACCAATCAGGCCAAGTAGGTGGTTCATAATTTATTATTTTTCTCATGTCAATGCTACAAAGAAATATGCGCTCAGGTGGTTCCATAAGGAACTGTTTTAAAGAGAAATTACTGTGCTAATGCGCTTTAAGATTAGTTTTTTTCACCTCTAATAAACATGGCTTCCAAAAATACTACATATTTCCTTCAACTTTTTTAAGCTACTGAAGCTAATTACTTTCACTGCCATAAGTCAGTACCTTGTAAAGGCACAATATATGAGGAGCAAATGAGTGAATGCCTTGATTTGGAGAACATGGATTATGCAGGTGGAGTATTGCTCAGCCACGCTATAAATCGCGGGACACTTCATTTGGCAGACTGAGGATTTCCCTGGTGCAACGGGCGCCAGCAATAACCCACTAAAAGCAACATAAACATGGTTGTAATATGCTCCACAGAGACAGAGAGTATGACAAGGACAGACCTAGGAAAGCTTCCATAGGACATGCAAGGTTATGAGAAAGATATTCAGTCCATGCAAAGGCTCTCTACAGCAGAACACCTGGCATATATAAATTGCAGTTAAAAAATTACTGGAATTACTGATATAGAGTAATAATTATGTATCAGCTGTGATACTGTGGTGCTTGGCCTTACGACTTATAGAGTTTACCATAACAAAGTGTTAATATCTCCTGGTCCTAATCCTTATTATTATTAATATTATTATTATTATTATTAGTAGTAGTAGTAGTAGTAGTAGTAGTTGTTGTTTTAGTAGTTGAAGCAGTAGAAGTAGCCGTAGTTACAGCTCAAAACAATGTTGACTTTTGCAACATAATGTAAGTAATACGGTTGTTATATAATTTTAGATTACAGGGTTGTGATAGTTGAACTGGAGACAGAATATCACAGGGTATTGTAAGGTGCCAAGCATAGCAAATCAAACGTCTCAGTAATAATCAGACTGAAGCTGTAAGAGTAACAAGATGAAGTGTGGGAAACAATATCGGAAAGCAACCCAACCACATGAAAAATTTAGTTCTCTGTCTTCGCCCTTCTGCAAATTGGCGCTCTTGCAGTTATGAGCCATAGATCTTTCCAACAATACAAGGTTAGGAGCAGCACTGGAATGTACAACCTAGTTTACTGATGTCTTGGTGTAGTACTAAACTTAGGTCTAAAAATGAAATTTCTTCACACAATCAGTGGGAATAAGTAGGTGTGTTTCCTTCTGATGGATGCAAAGTCAAAGTTTAAAGGTACACAGACTATTGTTGGTATTCTATTTGAATCCTACTACTGCTGGGTTTTAATGAAGTGTTGCTTGCTGCGTTCATGTTTTAAGCAGATTAGTAGGTGACGGTTGCTAAAAATATAGAAATGTAACACAGCAGCCTTCAAATTTTTTTAGATAAGTTCAAATTGAGTGGTGACAGAAATATAATACTCAAACCTCATTTTTCTTTATGCTAAATCAGATGATTTGTAGGCACAAGGAGCAAAGCATACTGAATGGTATTGTATACTGTATTGATATACCATATATCACTATCCAGATGTATCTCAGACTGCATTGTCACTGGGGCCTAGGAAAGTCACTTAGGTGTTTTCCTAATTAGATTAGATTAGATTCAACTTCACTGTCATTGTGCTGACTTATTCAAATATCATACACTATCTAACAATATTACACATCTAATTGCTTTGCACTGCTGAAAATGGTTGCTCTTTTAATCTACATCCTTAGGTTTTATCTTAAAAACTGTTCTATGAAAAAAAAAGAAATATATATATTTCTGTATATATATTTGTTTACAGTTATATATAACTGTACTGGAATAGATTGTAATATCATTTTAATTTATTATTATCTTGCTTTTGTTCTGCTTTGTATGCTTCCACAGTGATTGCTTGTCATGATGATGGATTAATCCAAACCACTCTCTAGTACAGATACATTATTAACTGATAATAGTGTTACTACTCACAATTTTTACTTATCAACTAGCTATTTTGGTTAGTTACGTCTTAGTAAAACTTCAAACATATAAATAAGTCTGTTGAATAAGTAAAAACAGTTAAAATAAGTATTTAAAAAGTACTTTGTGCGCATTGAAATATAGAATATCTCATCTATTTTGGTCTGGTTATAGCTTTGCCAGAAGGCATAATATAAAAAGGGGGAGGAAAATTTCAAAATCTTTTTGGAGAAGACGTTTTTGCTTTTCTCCCAACTAGACTTGGCAAGGTTGACCAACTTAATGTGCACATCTGTGTAAACAATTCACTTTTGTGGGAATGCCAGATTTACAAAGTGAATTGATTTAGAATGGCTGTAGACGACCTTTTTTTGTAGTACCGCTTTGGCCTGTGTTATCTATTGGGTAAGCGATAGTGCTAGTAGACAAGCTTAAATTGCAATCACTAGCCAGCCTCAGTCACTCACCCATCCAGGAGAAGGATTGCGTTTTTGCGAGGACGGCCAATGTTGGGTCCATAGAGATTGGCTCGGCTGTAGTAGCGGACAGACTGCAGCAGTTTCTTCAGCAGAATGTGATCCTGAGCTAGTTGACTGCTGTTGACTGAACGAGCTACCATGGTGCGGTAACCGTTGGGCTCTACAAGACACAAATAAAACAGTAATAGAAAAGATAAATCATTAAACTGGACAGTACCTTGGTTTGAACAATGAATTATATCAATACTGTTTGCTGTAAATTGTAATAAGCAAAAGGAACTTTAGAAAAATGCGTTGGACACCAACTACCTTATAAGTCTCATATTGCTTGTTAGTTTTACATTGACTTTTAAGCTCATATATAAACATATTTGCAACTTCCTAATGTATACATTCAGTGTAGCGCTTTTAAAAAGAACTTGTATAGGGCTGAACCTAATTCAATATAATTGCTAGTTGAAACGAAGTACCGGTATGTAAAATGTATTCGGATTGTGGCTAGATGTTGTAATTATTGAAGACGGTTTGAAAACTATTGTCCTCAATTAGCAAAGTTCTAATTAATAGTCTCTCTCCCTCCCTGTTTTACACACACACACACACACACACACACACACACACACACACACACACACACACACACACACACACACAGAGACACAAACACATTCCTACTCTTCTTACAATCAGCTGCACTGAAAGCTGAACAGGATTTAGTACAATCCTTTTCAACTGAGCAAGCAACTAAATGTACTAAATGGGTTAAGTTTGAACAGATTTTATTGTATGGAATTTCAATAATAAAGAAGTAAACAAATTAGTTGGTCATTTTAAGAGACCCATCTTATTTTCTACTTAACTTAGTTACTACTTACTCGATTACTGGATTAATCGACAAAGTAATCGGTAGAATACTCGATTACTAAAATAATCAATAGCTGCAGCCCTAAACTGTTGTCACGTCAGTACACCTGAGTATTGTTTATTAAAAGTAATCTTGTCTATCAAAATATTATACAAATTAATTCCGTATATGACATAAGAAACGAATCCTTACAAGTATAAACACACTTCAAATTTGTATAAGTAAGCTGACCAGAAGTTACAAAATCAAACAGGGCATGTTCATTTTATACTACTACAACGGCGCATTAAGGGAAACTCTGGATGTTACATGCAATTACACCTGTACATGTCATATCACTACATGGACTAGCAGTCATTAAAGTCAGTCAGCTGTGTTTTTTTGGTAAATGTAGGTGATGCATAAAGTTTGCGGGATATGTGACTTAAAATGGCTCTGTGGAAATCTCTTTCTAGCAATGTGAGATGATTGTAAGTGTAAACAGTGGTAAATAGTTCAACTCGCATCTGTGTATGAGGCTCATGCACTGCACGTTATTGATGTTATAGTATGCGTCATCGATTTGATGAAATTTATTTAGGACAGATTCAATAATATTTCAATTTAAAACATTATTGAATCATTTTTATAAAAACCCATCATAGCTATTCAAAAGGGAAAAACGGGATGTTATGTATTTATTATATAAAACTCGTCAAAAAAGATAGAATTGGAAGAATTTGGTCTTTGAACTATTAACCAATGTAAAGCCTCTGGCGTGCAGCATATGAAAATCAAAGGTTATCTTTATTTAAAACACAGCATCAAAATCATGCACATTTTTTTTAAAGACCCACTTGTCCTTATGCCACAGGGGGTTTATTATACCGAAGTATTCCAATATATAATAAACATGAACCCCAAGATTGTTTCTCTCCTTTTTTTGGATTGCTCATTTGTTTGAAAATGAATCATTCATGAAACTTGCCTATGATTCATAACAGATTTTCTATTAGTCATGATAGCTGTTCTTGCTCTATTGTTGTGAACAATCCAACATTTTTAACTGCTTTTTATAAGCACAAAAATTCTGGAATTTCAAATAGGAAATTAAGTTAATATTTTGACCACTGGGGCTGCACGGTGGAGCACCATGTAGTGTTGGTGCCTCTCAGTCCTAGAGCCTGGAGCTTTATCTGGGGTTTGGGTTTCAAATGTTTCCGTGAGTCTGCTTGGGTTTCATCCGGGGTTTCATTGTTTCCTTCCACTTTCCTGAAACTTACAGTTGGAAGATTGGCTTCCACTAATTTCCTCTAGGTGTGGTTAATTCTGCAAATGTGTGTTTCATGCACTTTGATGGCCTGTTGTGTCATCTGGTATGTGTAAAAGCAAAGTATTTTCACCACAAAGTTAATTATTTTTCAATTACAGCTTCCACTAAATTATTTTTAATTCCTCTTTAAACAGCAATTTAGCAGCAAATATACTGCAGTTATAGTTATTGCACCCCATCTATGGTAATTATTTCCAGAACCCAGTCTGTTTATCCTCACCAATTAAGACATAGGATGAATGGGATAAATAAAAATAAAGTATTGCTTTTCATTCATTCAAGGTTCAATGGTTATGCTATGTTAGCATCTATCAGAATGCCAACTGCTGGTATTAATATTTGATTCCTTGCCACAGACAAACAAAGTCTCGTAGCTGTCTTGTTAGTATAATAACTGACCTACCATTGCCCAGCTCCCAGGATATGTTGTACTTCTTGCCAGCGCTGTACTTTAACAAACTCAATGCATTGGAGGCATTCCACGAGTTATCAGGGTTCCGATGGAGAGCATTGAGCCCAAAGATCAGGTGCAAGCTGGCGCAGTCAGCAAAATTGTACAGTTTGTCTAAAGACCTGGCTGGGAGAAAGCGAGACACAGTTGTAACTTTGGCACTTTCATTTTCTCTGAACATACCGTATGCTAAATTCATGTTAGCATGCAAAAATATACTAAACAAGTCTCTGTTGTTGTTTTTTTGTTGTTCTGCATTTGTATGTCTTCTGTGTTCATGGCTCTGTAGAAAAGTTCTAATTATACGTTTTGCATTTTTAAATAGTTTTTGTTCAACAAAAATCAAAACCAAGTTCCCCAAAGAACTAACCCGGCAGCTGATTTAAACCACATGACACTTATGTATCCGTGCAGAAAATGGTGGCACAAAATTATTTTTATTGTTTTTCACTGATCTTTATTCATGCATAAATTATGAATTCTTCATTTTATAGAAAAATTGCATGTACTGTACTATAATTATCTTTGCTTCTGTTTTTCCTTTTATATCTACTTCAAAGATGTTCCGTTTGTATGGATTATAAATTAATTCCTAGATTTCCTTTTTCTTTAGAATTCCTTTTTTTAATTGTAGTAGGGCACATTATAATCATCAATAATTGGATTCATTTTCTACCCACCATCAAGCTAAACACACCACAAGAAGCCACTAAAAACATGCACACACTTTCTAAAGCAGAAGGCAGGAAAATAAATGTGCTACACACTACACACACAAACTGTTAACGCTTCATCAGTGCCCACCACAAAGAGAATAGTGGCAGACACAAACACAGAAATGTGCCAAGGAAAGCATTTTAGTACAAGATTCAATTCAAGATTTAAGATTCAAGAAGCTTTATTGTCAACAAAACATTTACAAAACAATTACAAAAGCTGTTGGATGGTCTATAACTTATTCAGCACATGCTTATTGGTTGTTTTGAAATTCTATCGTTTAAGAGCAGTGACAATAAACTCAAATGTTTCGGTGCCCTTTGACTTCATATCCTCTATTTAAGAAGAAGCAGATGACACATCTCACATAGCCCTGAAAGATTTGAAGCAGCCTGAACTGTGGGTGATGTACCAGCGGTGCCGAGTTTCAATTATTAGGCATACATATGTATAAAGTTGAGCATCGCCGATAATCAGGTATACAAAATACTACATATTATGCTATAAATATAAAGAAATGTCATGTCAGTGTTGTTAAAAAAAAAAAGGTATAATATCAATTTGAAAATTTTAAAGACCTTATGTAAATATAAAATGTGACAATCCTTAGATTATCTGGAAATTTTATGACAGGAACAGATCACAGAAATGTGACTAAAAGTAAAAGTGCGTGTATATACATTTAACATAATACCTACCATAGACATACCATTTACCCCAAATAAAGGCAGACAAATTCCTAGTCCAGATGTGCACATCGACATGATTACTAAATTCTGGATTTTATAGGGTGGGCAACTTTAAAGATTTCAAAACAAAACAGTTGCCACACCAATAACAATGGGTGGCTATCTCATAATTTCAATGGAACAGCTTAATTCAAAACAGATTTAATGTAAAATTGTTGTTCAAAGCACATTAAATAGGCTAAGCCTTTAATTAAGTCTTTAATTTAATGCACCACTTAATAGGGTACAAAGTAATAAAACAATAATGAGAAGGACAAGGTTTAATTCAAACAGGAAAACAATAAACAAATCGCATTGGTAAGCATTTCGGGATCATTTTTTTGGCCGAAATTGCATAAGGAAGAGAAGGCCACCTTGATGTTCCTGAGTGGCATTCTGGAAGCCCTGCTTGTTATGCAGCCTGTTAGCACAGTGAGCTGATTGAGATAAAACTGAATCAAAGTCAGGTGGATAAAAAGCAGAGCCATACTGTCATGGTAAAATAAGAAGCGGAAACAGATGTGGACCAGGGAGATTCGAAGGCCTTCTTTATTTCAGCAGACCCTTGCACAAAAGCTGGCACTGTTGAGGAATCTGGATATTGGCCAACCACATATGTAATTGTAGCTCGAATTTTGCCCTCTTTTCGGACCTGACTAATGCACCATATTTTATATGAACAGCCAGAGCTGGACTTAAATAATCTTATTATACTTGTAAAACCGATCCTTGTTTACAATCACAATGTCACAAGCACACAAACAGTTGATAACGAAACATGATAATTGGCTGTATGAACATCTTAACGTCGCTTTATCTCAGGCGTATTCATAATGAAAGAATAGCTACTTGTCCTAAATGTAGCCAAGTGTGATCAGTTCCATGTTTCTAAAGAAAGGTAATTACACCATGAACAGTATGCAGGCTCCTAAGGGCTCAGCACAGACACCGTGATATAGAGAAGACATCAGGAATCGAACTCTGGTTCACATTTACAGCAGACACAAAGTGTTTCCAGATCAGTCTCTCTCTCTCTTTCTCTCTCTCTCTCTCTCTCTCTCTCTCTCACCCCCCCCCCACCTCTCTCTGTCTTAGTGATTTTACAGTACAATAGATTAAGAGAACTGAAGAACAATATATTAATTGTTACAACAAATTACAAAATAAAGCGTCAAAAACCAAAAGATTAGATTGTATTGGAACCCATGGTCCATGGAGGGTCATTTTCATTCAGTATGATTTTAGTTATTGAGCTGCAATGAGATTTCCAAGAACACATTTTAGAAAGTGCAGAATCCATTTCTTTTATAAAACAGATCTTTACTTTAACATTTTAACCTCAAATTAAGAATGGTACTCGATATCAACCGGAGTTCATTTATTTACCCAACATCCACAATATTTAATCTACCCCAGGCACCACAGCAAAGAAAAAGTTATGTAAGTGTATGTATTCATTCCTATAAACGAGTGCATGAACTTAGTATCAACTGTAAAGGAAAGCGCTGATTTTCAACCAGCCTTACAAACGTAATGGAAAGAGAGGGGTCTGGATATTGTCAGGCTAGCTATCTGATCGGAGACATAAGACCTCCATAACGAGCAGGACTGTACCAGAGCGCTACGGCTCATTTCGAAGCCACAGCATTTCCATTTATGTCGATTACCTACAGCAACAAACTGCATATTCAAAAAAAAACTTCAAAGCAAATCATTTCCATAGCAAGACAACATCTACAATGTCTACTTATAAGAAAAACAATGGGTGTAAGAAGTGTCCCGACACAGTACTTTAGTCTCAGTCTTTCAAACACTAGTAAAAACATCTTGTCTGATATCCACCAAGTAAAGTTGTAAGAAAAAAAAGTAAGATATTATATTATTTCAGAATCAGAATTACCAATTGCCAAGTACATTACATGTACAATGAATTTGTCTTGGTGTGCTGGTGCTAGTGACAGTAAAATAAAATAAAATAAAACTATGAACATAAATATAAAAAAATATAAAAATGTAGAAGGTTTAGAAAAATAAATATTAATTGCAATGTGCAAAAATGGAAAGAGCAAACAGTTTGAAAACAAATATAGCAGTATGAGTGTGTGGTAATGTATCACATAAAAAACAGCTAAGGGCTGCCCCTTGAGACCATGGTGGTTCCTATGTATTGTTGTGGCTAGTTGGGTTTTGGTCTTGATGGACCGCAGCCTCCTGCCCCAAAAAGATTGTGTCCATGGTGAGAGGGGTCAGCTGCAATATTAACTGCCCTCTTCGGGGTCCTGAAGAGGCGGCAGATTGCAGCCAATCACCTTCTCAGCAAATCGAACGACTGCCCTGCAGTCTGCTTTTGTCCTTGGCAGTGGCAGAAGTGTACCAAACACTGATGGGTGATACTTTTGTAATAACTTATGAGAAAACTTATACAAGTGGAACAACTCCAATTCCAAATCCAAAGTTGGGACACTGAGTAAAATAGAAATATAGAACATAAAAAAGACAACAAATGTTTAAACTGAGAAAATCTACCATTTTAGGAAAATTATAAGGTCATTTAGAAATTGATGGTAGTAACACATCTCAAAAAAAGTTGCGAGGAGGTAACTACTAACAAGGAAGAGGTAGAAGAACATTTTACAACTAATTAGGTTAAATGGCAACAAGTCAGAAAAAGTGTATGTATAAAATGTGTATCTTAGAGAGTCAGAATCTTTCAGAAGTAAAGATGGGCAGAGGTTCACCAATCTGTGAAAAGCAGATAAAGATTTATAAATTGTTGACCAATTACAGAATAATGCTCTTCTACATAAAATTTAAGACTTTAAATGCATCAGCTACAATGCATAAAATCATCAAAAGATTACTGGAGAAATTCATGTGTGCAAAAGTTACAATTTGAAATTTCGAAATTACTGTCTGTGAACATAGTTCGTACAATCAGTAATTGTAAGTTAAAGCTGTATCATGCATAGAAGAAGCCATACAGTGCCTTGCGAAAGTATTCGGCCCCCTTGAACTTTGCGACCTTTTGCCACATTTCAGGCTTCAAACATAAA
>JAOUQX010000033.1:10019292-10041383 GCA_028566295.1 Liobagrus marginatus
TGTGTGTGTGTGTGTGTGTGTGTGTGTGTGTGTGTGTGTGTGTGTGTGTGTGTGTGTGTGTGTGGAGAGAGAGAGAGCGCGCGCGCGCGCGCTCGACAGAGAGAGATAGAGAAAAAGAGACGGTGGGGGAGTGAACTCGCCACGTGACACATCTCGCCAATGTCCTTCTGCAAAGCCACTCAGCATCATGGCTGCGGATGCTGCGGATGCTCTCCTCCCGCTCTGCATCCCGGCACCATGGCAGCTGCCGGTACTGTTTTTTCTCGCCTCGCATCTCCCTGGTTACGCCCTCGGTCTGTTAGGCTTCCGTCCAGAGGACACGAGTCCCTCACTGTCTGTAAAAAACGGACTGCTGAGGGCGACCGAGGGAACGCGATTCGTGTTGCGGGTGTACTATTCAGCGCCGCCGCAGAGAATACACCGAAACTCGAGCTCCAGAGCGGACGCGACCACCGTGCCGTGGATCGCTTTTGTGGAGGAGCCGCAGCCAGGTCGAGAGGGTCAAGCTCACCCGAAGCGGAACTTATGTGTGGAAGAGAGCGCGCGAACTTCTGACATAGAGCTTCTGGGTTCGTTTAAGTTGGCTTCCAGCCAGAACTCCATCCTCGTGGAGCTGCTGGCAAAAGAACTGCGGCGAGGTGAGAAAGTCAAATATTATTCTATGTGCGCCTTTGACGGGGCCAAGTGGGAGCACTTTAGGTCGAGAGATTTCTGGCTCGCGGTAGTCGAGCGGCCACCACACGCGGACGGGTGGCTTCAGGCGTCTGTTTCAGTGGTGTTGTTGGCGCTATCTGCTCTCTTCAGCGGACTTGTAATAAGCATGCTCGCCCTCGACCCTGTGGAGCTGAAAGTGCTCCAAAACAGTGGCACGGAGAAGGAGCAGAAGTACGCGGGAAAGATTGAGTCCGTGCGCAAACACGGTAACTACGTCCTATGCACTTTAGTGTTGTGCAACGTCCTCACCAATACATTTTTAGTTGTTTGGATGTGCCAGATTCTCGGAGTCACGCCTCTGTCCACCACCGCGTGCACTTTTCTGATCTTTTTTGTTGGGGAAATTCTACCGCATTCCGTTGCATCAAGACATGGGCTGGCAATAGCATCAAAAACTGTCTGGCTCACGCGGTTGCTGATGCTAGTCACATTTCCTATCACGTACCCGATTAGCAAACTACTGGATAACATGTTGCATCAAGAAATAAGTAACTTTTACACTCGTGAAAAGTTACTGGCGATGCTGCGAGTCACAGATCCCTATCATGACCTGGTGAAAGAGGAACTGAACATCATACAGGGAGCCCTCGAACTTAGGACCAAAACGGTTGAGGATGTTTTCACTCCACTTAATGATTGCTTCATGTTGGCTTCTGACGCCATCCTGGATTTCTACACTATGTCTGACATCATGCAGAGTGGTTATACTCGCATCCCTGTTTTTCAGAACGAGAGGTCCAACATTATTGACATTCTGTTTGTTAAAGATCTGGCCTTCGTTGATCCAGATGACTGCACTCCACTTAAAACCATCACACAGTTCTACAAACATCCTTTGCATTGTGTCTTTAATGATACAAAGCTCGATGCAATGCTTGAGCAATTTAAAAAAGGTAAGTACAGTATCATAATCATAGGTTTATCCAGTTAACCATATTATAAGGTGCCACAAATATTACTTTTGAAAAACTGTACCTGAACAGTTACACACAAAATCAACTTATAATAAAACATACAGCAATCTGAGCACTGCTTTAGTTTCTTTCTGTTGAGTAGTTGTTCACGCTGCAAAAAGCTGGGTACAATCTATGCAATACTCATTAATCATTATAATATCATAAATAAGTTTCATGGATTTATAAGATGCTTTTTGCTCAAAAAGGAAAAGTACAGTAAAGTGAGCAAAAAAAAGGAAGCGAGTTAATGTGTATTGTTGCACTGAAAGTAATGTTGAGTATCATTCTATCTGAGCTTTGTATTGTGGCTAGAAATAGGTTTGATCTGCTATGACATCTGGCATAAATTCATGTACTGGGGTAGATAACTGCAAAACAGCATTCACTGGATATTATGTAAGACAGGCTTATCCAGATTTCCAGCATATACTGTGCAGAAATGATGGTAATTTGGTTTTGAGAGATCAATAGGTAATAGAGCTATTAAACATTTATTATGGCTCTTATTTTATATTAAATATGAAGTCTAATTTTATATATTAGCACATTGTTGAACATTTAGAAATACATTTTATATTGGAATTGTGAAATTAGCATACACGCATGCATTTTACTTATTGTTAAAATAAAGATATGAGAATCAGAGTTACATTGCAGTACACTCAATGAGCACTTCAGGACAAGTTCAACCTGCTACAGCGACCTTTTGCCCAATCACTGTCTCAGCTTCGGGCCTTGGAGAAAATGTCAGGGGTTGTACTGAGGACCAATTTGTCTCTTTCAAACTGTGCTACCCAAGTAGTAGTCTTTGAAGCTACCACCCCCTCTTGGCTCAGCTAAATGTATTATAAGGGAAGTCATGAAATATGCAAGAACAACCTTTTCTATAGTCAGAGTTAGAACGGGCAGTTTAGTGGAACTAAGGATTACTAGAATAGACCTAATTAAATTGGACATATAAACCTATTTAGATTGGATGTCATCTATAAACACACATGCTACATGCATGTAGTCTACATGCTGTTCCATAGATGAGGATGGGTTTTCCTCCTTGAGTCGGGTTCCCCTCAAGGTTGTTTACTAGCACCACATTTGGGAGTTTTTCCTTGCCACCGTCTCCCCAAGCTTTTTCATCGGGATACATTTCATTTCATTCGTCTTTATTCTTTATCTTCCGTGAAGCTGCTTTGGGACAATGCCTATTGTTTTGTTCTTGAATTAAATAGTGATGTTATGAATGGTGTTGGTTTTAGGGAACATAATCAACAGGCTTTCATTGTAGAATGTAGAGAATGAAATGAACAACAATGCTATCAGAGATTCCAAAATCAACCAGATGGAAGACATTAATGGTGAAATTGATAGAATTATGAATGCATTAATTGCCGGCTCTTATTTCTGACCATGCTTGTGGTACAAATTTCTTCTCTAAAATTTTTTTATTTTTTAAAATTAGAGCTAAATATGTCAACATCAATTAAATTATTTGTTTGAAATTAGCCATTTTAAAAGTGTATATTTATCTACAGTATATCTTATATATATAGTATATTTTGTTTGTGATAATTATCATCAAGCACACTTAGGTCATATTTACAGAGACGTCTGTTGAAATAATTAATTGACAGTTCATAATTCTGAATCTGTACAGAATATACACTATATAGGGTTGTAGTCTACATATATATAAAAATTCAATAATTCAATAATGGGATCTTAGTCTGGTCCACAGAAACTCCATGGTCAGTTGTTCTACATTAGCAAATTTCCAGTACAGATGGAAACATATGCAAAAAACAACTGTAGAATTATCCTAGCAATAGAGGTCCTGAAATTGTTCAAGATTTGAGTAAGTTTGCTTTGAAGATTATTTAGTGTTCAGCACCACTGAAGCGCGTAATTCATAGGGCCATTTGAACAAATGATGTAGTCCGTTTATAGTCAGTTTTATCCTGGAATCTGGCAGCATTTAACCCACAAAAAGACAGGTTTATTTCTTCTTAAGTGTAATCATACATTTTGGAAACAAATTTCAGATGTCTCACATGTTACACGTGGGATCACTATCAACAAACTGTCAACAAAGGTTATATTTAAATGCTATATGACTAAAAAAAGGCAAAAGCATACAAAATAATAGCCCAAATATTCCATATTTTTGATTTATATTTATACTTTCATATTTTCTCTCTTCTTATTTAAAGGTATTTTTTAATAGTCAAACCATTTTTATATTACTACACTGTCATTATTATTATGATCTAGAACCTAATACAGTATAACATTTCAAACAAGCACTTTTGGTGCTGCCACCATTAAAGCTGACATTATGCCACTTGGTGGCACAACACCAAAGGGAATCACAAAGACTTTTACATGGGCTTCCCACATCACATGATGATGCATAAGCACGTTATATAATAGTGGAGTGATGCAATGCAGATCCGTTGAATAGGTCAAGGCTGAAGGCTCAGTATTGCCTTGTGTGCCCTTTTACCTTAAGAAACTCTCCACACCGGTCAGTCTGACCTTCAATTACAAATATGGAAACAGATCAATATCAACTCAATCATTTGTCCAGACTAAGGTGTCATCATCTGCTCTGATGTGAAAGCGAGTGGGTTATATCATATCATCCTGTCTTTAAGAATAGATATCCTAATTCAGCTGCTCACCTGCAAATCCCTTTATGTACTCTCAAATATAACTGCACTGTGACTACAGCACTGCGCTGAGAGATTCATTGAGGCTCAGTGTTTTTAGGGAAGCTAGTAATTAGTTCTGACAGCTAAGTGCAGATTAAAAATAGCCTATTTTTTGCCGGAGGGTTTTGTTTTGACCATAGTTGTTGTTCATGGTCTGAGGAAATCTTTTTTACTTTTAGTAGAGCCAGGCTTCCAAACCTTGTTGCACGATTCCTCACCACTACTTATGTCTGAAACTTCAAATTCAGAAGTGCATAACTGCAATAATCAGAATTTAAATAATCTGAATAATAAGATGTCTTGAACTCAGTCTTCTGCAGCAGTATGAAATAGCCTGAATTGATTCAAATGTCTGATGTGCGTAGTCTACATTGCTCTCCCGAAGCAATAGTCTCCGAACAAAGACCTATAATAGAACAGAAATACATGATCAATGCTTTTATACTGTATATATATACTTTAGAAGCAGTGATTGAGAAACTTATTGTCTTCTATGATATGTTACTTTTACAGGGAAAAGCCACTTGGCCATAGTACAGCGAGTCAACAATGAGGGTGAAGGAGACCCTTTCTATGAGGTTATGGGAATTGTCACCTTGGAAGATGTAATTGAAGAAATTATCAAGTCAGAGATAGTGGATGAAACTGACTTGTACAGTAAGTGTTAAGCTGTTTTCAAAATTCTAAGATGGAATTCATTATTTCTGTTTTTTAAGCTCACCGCCACTCATTCTTTAGAGGACCAATGATATTTTATATTTCATTATGTGACGAGGTCTCAAAAATATGGATGATAAAAACTAATACAATCATACACATCACAAACATCACAGAGGAGATGCAAAACATATTAGAAAAAGGACAATAAAGACATAGGTAATATATTTTGATCTTTTGGTGAAGACCAAATACAGTATACCCATAAAGCTACAAATATCTTCCCAGGTTTGACCTTGTGGCAGCATCTGGCTGGTTTGCATAAGTAAAACTTTCAACATTTTTTATTAGGGTTAAGATACATGTTATATTTGTGTATAGTAATAACATACATTAGCTGCATTAATAATTATATAAGCAGAATGTTCTCGCAATCTCTGTGATTAACTGCCGATTGTCCATGATGTATCCCACCTCACTCCCTAAATTAGCTGGGATAGGCTCCAGCGCCCTTCTGACCCTGAACAGGATAAGCGCTAGATAATGAATGAATGAATGAATGAAAGAATGAATGAATGTTCTCCCAGGGATAAAAAGACAACCAAGTATGTGTGTAAAACTAGTCTTAGTATGAGTACTATGAATTCTTCTTGATGTTACAGTAGTATCAGTTAAAGGTTATCTGATGCAGAAAACTGCTATTTTCAGGAGTATTATCATTTATATAATAGCATTAATAGAAAACAGAAGCTTAGTCTAAGATAGGTTGTTTATTTTTTAAAGAAATGTACAAAAGTTGCTCTGTATTAAAGTTTCACCTGGGACTATTTTTAATGCCCAAATATGTAATGTGGTCAGTGCTAATGGGGCTGGTTGGTGTCTGGATTGCAGGTGTCTGCTAAGGTGAAATGGAGAAGAGATTATTTTTTAATGGTCTGGTTTGTGTCTGATAGTGAGGATAAATATAGAACTGTGACACTCGGCTTTTTGTGTGGAAGCCTCCGTAGGCACGTGGCACAACAGACACAAACGCAGTGGAGTACATCACATCCCCGACACAGGGGGAAGGAGTTACCGGCCTTTTATCCCCTGTGTCGTGATTAAGTCGCCCCCGTTGCTTCTCAACGGCACCCTCGGTCGACTGGCCTGACCACAGTTCTTGGGTGTGACAAGAACTTAGTAAAGACTGACCTATTGTCTGTTAATGATTTTATACTGAATGTGAGATATACATACATTTGTTATTTACAGTTGGTATATACAGTAGCTAGAGCTGCTGATTCAGTAAACATGGCCATCCTTGTTTTGTACCTCTGTGTTATGCTTCTCTGTTTGTATGATGACTGTTTACTGCATACATCAGATCTGTCCAAATCAAACTAGACATTGTTTTATCTTGCAATCAAGCGGTCAGATTATTTATACCACATCTAGATTTTAAACTGGGCTAAACTGTGTCCATCAATTGTGTAATCAATTAATTTACCTTAATTACACCGTTTAACTGAATGGAACAAAAGTAATTATGTTACATTAGACATTCTGTTATATTCTATTTCAATGCATCATCTGGTTTATTTTCACTGGCTCACTCATGAAATTTTTTGTCTCTATGTATAATTTTTTATAATGAAAGTCATACAAACACTATTTTTCTAGAAAATTTGATCATTTGCCAAAATGCATTCTTGTGTCTCTGTAGCGGATAACCGCACTAAAAGGCGAGTGTCCCACCATGAGGGGAAACAGCAAGATTTCTCAATCTTTAAACTTTCTGAGAGTGAAATGAAAGTAAAGGTCTCTCCTCAGCTGCTGCTTGCTACACATCGCTTCCTGGCTACAGGTATCTTTTGAAAGACACAAGATACAGTAGAAGAACATCTTATATACTTACACATTGAAAGATGGCATGTGCATGAAAAGAACTGAACCAGTGGCCCAGTTCTTCCACTTTTCCTATTTCCTATTTCCTTTTATGTTTTTCTTCCTGATCCCTGACAGAAGTGGAGCCTTTCAAATCGACTTACATCTCAGAGAAGATCTTGCTGCGTCTCATTAAGCATCCAAGTGTTGTACAGGAACTGAAGTTTGATGAGAAGAATAAGAAATCACCAAAGTATTACCTCTATCAGCGCAACAAACCTGTTGATTACTTTATGCTGATTTTGCAGGTAAGTATATCAAGGCGAATGAAAAATCCATAACTTTGACATGGTAACATTTTGACATTTAAGCACTACAGCACAAGTAAGAGTGATGTTGGTCAAGGCTGTGATTTGACCAAATTGTAACACAGCCTTGTTAATATTCAGCACAAGAGCATAATTGTGAGTACGATATGGGCTTTGAACACCAGTTCAATGGACAAGAAACTGACTTTAAGAGACTGATATATTGGACACGTTACTGCTAAAAATTTTGCTTATTTATGCCCTATCAAAGAAACGAGTTCATAAAGAAACTAGAGCTTCTACAGTATTCTTGTGTTTCTATGGAAATCGAAGAATGTCTGACAGCCTATAGTGTAGAAACAGGTTAAATGTTTAACAATCTATTGCAAGAAATGTAATTTTATCTGCTTATATAGTCAGGTAGAGTGATACATGCAGGAAAATATACCTGTGCTGTTATATTACATATGTCCACTCTTGGTCCACTGCTTGCCCAGTCAAATTAGTAGAAATATTAAATGTTATGTATTATTTTTTTATTTGTGAAGTGTAAAAACAAGCCTTTCTTACAACCTTAATCACAAGTAAAGTCACATGATTTGAAATATATGAAATTGTATATAGTAAAACAGACAGGTAGAGTCATACGCCCAGTGAAATCCCTGTATGTGTACAAATTAGTACTAGTGCACGTAATAAATTACCCGACTTAACTGTTGTTTACAATTTGGAACATAAACCAGATTTGTGTTCCTCAAACACTTTCCTGTCAAGAAGGTTTCTGTATATCATTTGAACTGGTATTCAAGTCTGTGCAGTAGGATTAGGTGAAACCCTAAGCTTATTCACTTTTACCATTTCTATTCCTGCATTCACATTTATACGTATGGCATTTTTAGGATGACTTACAGAAGTGCTTTAAAATCTCATTCTGAATAAATACATAAATATCCACTGATGCTGGTTCATTTTCAGTTTAAGCCCACTCACTGTGTTGTGGAGGTATTGTAGTATAATGAACACAGAATAAACAGGATGTTTTTTCAGTGTAGCGTAATGCCTGAAAGGGTTTTAAAAGAGACCTCGCTTGTTCCACAGGGTCGAGTAGAGGTTGAGATTGGAAAAGAAGCACTGAAGTTTGAAAATGGTCCTTTCACTTACTATGGCATGCCTGCCATTATGACTGTATTACCTACAGGTAAGCTTATTAAATTATTTATTACGTTAATTATGAACTTATTAAAACATGATCATGTGTTATCCAGAGCTGAGGATAAAATCGCTGTTTAAAAGTTAGGTCTGGCTCCTCCCCATAAACATAATAATAATATGTAGATTAAATATCTTGTTTGAAAATTCCATAAGTGACATGCCTGACACAATGAAGACAAATGCAGCTAAATTACACTGCTCTGTAATCCTTATGGGAAACACCAGAGTAATTAAAAAAAGAGGTCAGCGTAGGGAAAAATATTACGCAGATGCATTATTTCAAATTCCATACAAATAGAAAGCTGGAAAAAAGAGATCTTCCAAAGTTATTTACTTCACCATTTTGAGGGTTAGGGTAGAAACGTTGTTTTCATTGTTTATTGCAACAGCTGTATATGATGTAACGACAATAAATCCTATTGAATCTTGAATCTGTTTTCCCATAGTTAGGCTATACTTTAGTACACCATTTATTGCTAATTCTTGACAACCTATAGATTTTATTTCTTCCTTAAGGCCCCTTCCTCTTTCGTTTGCTGTACATACATTCTCTCACCACTTTCTCACATAAAATGCGTTATTATTGTGTTTATTATTCTGGCTTATGTTGACTAATGAATGTGGTCATTATTTCTGTTACCGTGTCGTTCTTTTTTGTCTGACGTGTTAGTTTGTATCAATGCCATCTATCAAGCCTAGTACCTGAGCTGAGGCAAATGCAGAGTTACATTTCAGAGCTTCTAAAACAATTCACATTTGGTTGCAGGTGTAAACATCGTATCTGTCATAATAAATGACAACACATGCAGTAAAGTGACTAGCTCTGATTCAGTTCACAGGTCACCATCTCGGAGCAGTGGACTAAACCATTCAGACACCACTATCCATGTGGTGAGCCCGAGCCAGCTGAGCATAGGTGGAACGGCTTACCTACCAGACTACTCTGTTCGTCAGCTCACTGACCTGCAGATCATTAAGGTTTCACTCAAAAACTTACAGACACATGGGAAATTGAATTTTTTTGCCAAAATAGGTAGAAAGAAGTATGCTTTAATAATGAAGAGCATCATTGTTTAATGATATTGAAAGGTTTGGGTCAACTTTCTGAATGTTAACCTTTTGCAGATAGGTTTTCATTGTCGTACAAACTGTAGCTCTGATCTTAGATCTTTTTGATTATCTGTTTCAATGGCGCTCATAGCAGTTGGCCAGTTTTGCTGTGCATTACATATTTATGTGAAAATTAGAACGAACGATGTACTATAACAGCTATAATAAGTCTTTACTCACCTTAATTAGGTCACTCGTAACCACTACCAGAATGCTCTGACAGCTACACGGATGGACAGCTCTCCTCAGACCCCTGATGCAGACATCCAAACTGGAGGAGAGAGGACCACAATTCCAGAAACACGCTCTAACAGCATTGCGTTGCCCCTTCCCCGCTCACACCACCACACACACCACTTCAGACACCCCCACAGCACCTCGATGCTCAACGAGAGGAACCGCATTGTTCGTGAGTGCAACTGTCTTAACTGATACTTTCTGTATTATGGTTTAAAACACATTTTCAACATAACTTTTGCTTAACAAGAATGTTAAACTTTGTTTAAAATATATTAGCTTCTAATTGGCCTGCATGTATTTTTATTTTCATTATAATTACTTTAGTTTAGAATAGAGGTGAGAGATGGGATGCACCTAAGACAACAGTTGCAGTGCACTTAAAATGTTTACATATAATGTATATACTAAAGTTTTGCATTTACACTCATTACTGAAGTTACTTCTTAAAATCCTCTTCTTACACAATTTCTTAGAAATTTCTCATTTGGTGCCTCATCATAGTAACTAGTATAACAAATTAACACTTATTTTGCCTGAAATGTTTACAGTACTTAAGTCATATCTATTATTCTACTTATTACAACAGTCATAAAATAACCTGCTATATTATGTTATTACAGTAAATAAGGCACTGAACCGGCATCGGTCAGATTTCATGCCTTATTTGGCGAATGTGCTTAATCACTTTGTGCCTCTTCCTGTAGGAAGTAAATCAGATGGGCAGAAAAGCCCCAGTGACTCTGTGTTCCTGCGCATGGATGAGATTCCGTACATGAGGCCGGAATGCCTAGAGGAAACAGAAGGAACTGGTTGGTGAAACTAACACCTTCTTGTTCTACATAAATATGACCTCATTTTGTTCCTCCTAATCTTGCATGTCAGTAACTGTTCTACTTCAGGGAATGAGATAAGAATCAATTCAAATCAACCGAAGCGCTTAGTAAGGTATTGTAGTGAAATTTTAATTGAGCTGTTTCTGAAATTTGAACAAATACAGCTCTTTATTTTGGCTCTCAGAGTATAGCTAAGTCCAGACACCTAAAGGTTTGTGCAGTTGGTGAAGCTTTATACATTTATCAGCAAAAAGATTTATAGATTAGTTTTTATCCGATCTGGTTATTCATTCATTGCCTGTTCAGGATTGCAGGAGCGCTGGAGCCTATCCCAGCTAACTTAGGATGTGAGGTGGGGTACAGCCTGGACACTTAGAGACAGACAACCATTCACACGCACATTCACTCTCATGGACAATTTAGAGTAGCACATTTACCTATTCCCAATCGCATGTGTTTGGAGGAAACCGGAGTACCCGGGAAAACCCAAGCAAACACAGGGAGAACCAGCAAACTCCACACAGAAAGACCCTGGACAGGAATTGAACCGTGACTTTCTTGCTGTAAGGCAGGAATGCCAACCACTCTGCAGCCGAGCCACCCCCGATCTGATTAGTTGAATGTAATTTTATCTCTGATGTTCTCTGTGATAACACAGAGTTGGAGGCACACAGTTGTCCAGAATGTTTTTGTATGTTGTAGTATTTCATTATTTCTTCACTGAAAATAAAAGTTCCAGCATGACAATGCCCCTGTGCACATTTACATTTACAGCATTTAGCAGACGCCCTTATCCAGAGCAAAGTACAAGAGTGCTTTAAAGCACCAAAAATAAACCTGTTGAAAGAAGACAAAACACAAAGCCCTAAATTCCATAAAGATGGTTTGTTATGGGTAGAGTGAAATATATATAGTGTTTGCAAAGAGCCCTGTTTGAAATGCCGACTGCACCCTAGACCTTCTCACACAACACCAGTGTCTGAATAGTGTGTATTAATGCTATCGGTGCTGAATGGAAAAATCCCCACAGTTATGCTCCAAAAGTTAGTGGGATGCCTTTCCAAAGGTTTGGTGGTAATTTTAGAGGGAGGAGAAAGACCAAATTTGGAATAGGACGTTCAACAAACACATGTGAAAATGTCAAGCATATATCTGTATATGTTAAGGTCAAGTGTGATAATACTTTTTTATATAGTGTATATATTACTGCCAACCATAATATCACGAAACAAAATCTCACAAAGTATTCAGACCTTAAAAAAACTTAGCTCACTATTAAAACAAGTTTTATCATACCAGTGATGAGACGCAGTCATCAGATGTGCTTTTGAAATGGATCTAGCTATCTGCTATGACATAAGTAAATGCACTGAACTGTCAAACACTGGCGAGACTGTTGGGGAGGGAGATGTATGGCTTCCAGGCTTTGTTTATATGACCAAATGCAAGAATGCTGACACCAGACACCACAAGTCATCTCAGCAGTTCGTGTTGTGGCTGAAGGTTAGCAGGAGCAACTAAATCAGGGATTACAAAAACAATAGTTGTAAATAGAGATTCTGTTCTCTATGAATAAGAGATTAAAATAGAATATTTCCAATTGCTTTTTTTTTCCTCTTCTGCCCAGATACTGTGGACATGCCAAAAGAAACAGGACTGTCTTCATCTAAACTGGTCAGCTCTCTCTCCCTGAATGAATCAGATGATAACCTGGGCAAGAAGCTGCTGCGAAAACTAAGTGATTATTCTCCCAAAACTCATAAACATGCACACACTCATGGACACTGCATATGGCAGCAGTATCTTAGCAACCACACACACTGTCACTTTGCTGCAGCCCACACATTGCTTTATCAAATACTCATACTCAGACATGACTCACAAATTATACATGCCTTTTTACAAAGTGTAATGAGATATTTAGAGATCACCTGCCAATAATCATCTATTATAAGATTTTTAATTGTTATACATTAAAGAAAATTAAATGTCATTCATTTATTTTCTTTCATTTCCAAAGCAAAGGAATTAAAAGTGAGTTTTTTTTATATCCAGGTAACAAGAAAAAGAAAAAGTCACGCGATGGAGATAAGTCAATCAAGGACATTTGTGAAGTGTCCCAGGGGAAGACCTAGCACATCAGAACTAGCAGTTTATCCTTCACCTCTCACACAGTACTACATCTCCCACCAATGTGAAACCACCCATCATGACAGACTTCCTAATAGAAAAGAAGTATAACGTGGACAGCGGTGGCGTTATGAAAGATAAATGATAAGACCCTGCTGTTATTGTTATATTTAGCCATTTCGTGTAGGAAGCTCCTGAAACAATTTGTTGAATATGTCAGGACTCTATTATAGTATCTATCATTACTCAACCTCCCCAGACTGGGTTGGTGACGTGGAGTGGGAACAGTGGATATTCAAGGCACAAACGTAGTGTGCTTACTTTTTTGAGGTATCACTTTTTCAGTACTGTGTACTATTTGAAGGCTTTTTTGACGATGATGTCATCTCCAGTCACTGTGGTGATTTCACATGAACCTCTAGTGCAGGTAAAGTTTACAAGCACAAGCCTGCTAAGTTTAAGTTATTCATCTAAAGCATTGCCTTCTGATACATTTTCTAAGCCTTCTTCTTTAGTATTGCTTCCAAAGGATTAATTAGTGTTTGTTTCTTTCTTGAGAAGTATTAGCAAAGCAGTGTCAGAAACTGTCTAAGATTTAGATGAATTAAGCGATAATAGAACACTAAGTATAAGCTGATCCTTGTAGTCGGTTAAATAGTTTACTTAAGGTGTCCATATAGAGGAAGTAAATGTCGCTGCCTATATTAGGTGAGTGCTTTTCTCTCACTCTTTTTGTTCTATTTATTTAATATTATTTTTTCTACGAGCTCTTATCCAAATTTTATAGTGCTGTAAAATGCACTTAGCATTTCACATGCTTTTCATGAACATTGCTACAGTTTATATATATAACCCCTGGATAAAAAAAAAATGGCGTCACCACACCTACATGTTTAACCTTTTTTCTTACTTTATATTAAACAATCAACCCGCCGATAAAAAAAAGGATACAATGTAATATTATTATTATTATTATTCTACAATAATACATTTGACATTATCAATAGCTTAACATTCTAGTTCTGCAAAACCTTTTTTTTTTATTAATGAAAAGACAAGAAATATGGAATTACTAAATGTTGACCAAGAAAATAATGGCATCATCAACAGAAATGGAAAAACAATATTCCCCATTAATCTGGTTACAGTTTATAGCATAGGTTAAGTTACAGACTGCTTGCTGGTCATGCCATTGAGTTAAATTTCCTGAAGAATTTCAATTCAAGAAGGATTTCATTGTACCCCTTTGCATTGACTGCTGAGGTAATGATTGCCATCTGCCTTGGTCCATTACTGACATGCAGCCCCATACCATAAATGAGTTAGGAACTATGATAGTTTTCCACGGTTATCGTGTTTCATTAAAACTAATCCAGAAAAAGGCTACAGCATCATCTTATTGGCCAATTCAGATTTGTGATTAATCACTAAATATCAATTTTATCCAACTATCCACGCTATACTACTGCTTCTCGTTAGCCCATTCTTTCTTCTTACTTGGTGTTAGTTCTGGTTTTTATCTGTCTTTTCTATGTAAATGCCATTTCATTCAGCTGGTTTCTTAGAGTTGTCACAAACATTGAGTCCTCTTTTCACCAATTTGTTCTGCATTTGTTTCGTTGTGCATTTTTTATCTTTCGGGGTATATTGCGTTGAGTTTTCGATCCTGATGCTTAGAGGTCTTCCTTGGTCTGCCTGTATATTTCCCTTTTATAACCTCCCATTAAGTTTATACCTGCTCCGCATTTTAGAGTCATCTGCCTGGGAGCTACGTTTTTCCTTACAATTACCCAAGTTCAACAGCTTGTTAAGGTGTATAAAGCTCTCCCATTTAACTGCTGACTAATTAGCATTTTTAGACTTGCTCCGTTATTTGTTTTAGGAATGGAAATTAAAAGCTTATCCATAAATTCTTCCTCAACATTGAGTGATTCCATATTTACAGCCTCTACTAGATTTGAAAAAAGACAAGTCATTAACTAAAAAACTATTGGTCAATTTTTTTCATGTACATGTCACAAAGCTAATATTAAGCTATTGAACAAAACATTTTTGGGACATATCTCATTTGTTTGTCATAAAGTAAAAAAAAGTTAGCTTAACATCCTCTAGGTGTTGCGATTCCATAATTTTTCCATGGGTTGTATAAAGCCATATTTTAAAGAAACTTGAATGCAGAAAGCATCAGAAACGATCACCTCAGTAACTATATTAAAAGTGTGCCGATTCCATAATATATGAGATTTTAAAGCTAATCTTGAAATTACATCTAATGTATGTAGCTAACCATCTCCTGTCTGCTCTTAGCCTGATTCTAGAAAGGCTGTCCATGCTGCTGCTCGTGGCTGAGGCATTCATGTCTCTAAAATAGAGCAACAATAGATTAAAACAAACATCAATGGTGCCATTCCTGTATCACTGCCATCCCAGTCACCAGCATGTTGTATTCATGCTACGTTATATCAGTTAAATATCATGCTTGCCAGTGCAACTAACTGATATATTGCAGGAGTGAGTAGCATGGCACTTCTAAATTAGGATATAAAAAGGAATTGTTTTGCATGTAAAGCACTGCTAAGGTTTTTTAATACTCTTCAACATTCATACCTCTCCTGTCCTGCATGAATGGAGCAGGCACCTGTATACCACACTGTAGCTAGTGAGGAACTGAAAGGTCTGTCTGCATGAGGCACACACACCCATGAGATATGTAGTGCGTCTGAGCTGCTAGGTATCGATGATGTTTAACCTGATCCCATCAGTTTACAGCACAGAAAAACACTCAGGCAGGCAACTTTAACACGTCCTTGATATCCCTCAAATAGTTATTTAAAGTAATGATAAGCAATAACAAAAGTGTATTATGAGTAAAATCAACCCCATTTTTCTACTGACTTATTGGAATCTTGTGTTTTTTTGAAAAGGCGCCTGTCAGCGGTGCTGCTGCTCTCAGGTCACGTGGACTGATGTCCTGTTGTGCAATACAGTAAGCTGACTCTGCTTTACCGAGAGCGCATGACACAGGAGAGCTGCAGAAAGTACTTCTGGGCCCATTGCTGCATTGCAGGCATTGGAACATGTGACACCTGGTGACGCATGGGCCCAACCCCTTTCCAAGAGTACACACCCACAGTCTCTCTCTCTCTCACATACATAAATGCGGGCACATACACACTTCAGTGGCTTCAAGGGATTGCAGTAGCATTTGCAGGTGTTGCACATTAAACATTGCATCCCTCCCTCAGGCTCTCTCTCACTAATTCTACTGCATACATTAAAGCCTTCTAGCCTGTCAGTACAGCTAATGGCAATGTGGAAAATGCTGTGAGCAGCAATCATGTACTCTCAGTAAAGATAAGCACTGGCAGAAGAATATATAGAATTGGTTTAAGAATAAAGGCTTTATAAAGAAATGTTTAGAATGATTGTATAAGTACAATAATTTACAAAGTATATGAGAACTCTATTATGGTATAAAGATAATGACCGTTTTCAAATAAATACGTTTGAATTGTGTTGTTGGTGTCATGTCTGTGTTGCCAATGCATTATATAACAGTATATACACATACAACATACATACTCGTGTATACGGTATACGAGTATGCCTCTGTACACATTTACAGTGCCTAAGACCCAGTCATCTAACAATTTTGGCACTTCCGAAAGGTCAAAGTAGCTTCCTTTTTATGTCCTTTATCTATTTTTAGGTCGTTACCTTTATAGGTACTTAATTTCTAACTAGAACAAGCCTAACAAATTTAGGCCTTGCTTCATATTTCCTACATAGGTATCGAAGAATTATTTGCACATAACTTGGAGCTCTTTGAAGGCCTAAATTGTTAGCTAAGGTTATGTGATCAATTTTCTATTCTGTGATAAACAGATGCTCTGCAAAACAAAACAGATCCCATGTGTTGCTTTAGCAAGCACTTCGAATAAGCACAAAAACAGGAAAAATGATGTTATGCATTTCCATGCTTTTTATTTCTAGAGGCTTAATCAGTTTTTCCGATGCAGAATATTTTGTGCACGTGTAACATTCTAGGAGAAAGTCTTGTTTAAAGTTTAGGTATTTACGCAACATTAAGTCAAAGCTTACTTGTGCTAATATGTTTAACAAAATGGCACTGACGTTTAACATATCATAAAAACACATGCACAACATTCAACATATTGGTGCAAAATTAACCATTGTGAAGGATTAATTTATCAAGTGCAAAACGTTTCCCAAAAAAGTCAACACTACATATGGATTGGTCTCATTTTAAACTATGGTGATACTCACTATGGTTCACTCTAGTGTCTAAAATTTAAATGGGAACATTTAAATGATACAGCCACAACAGACAGACAGGTACTTGTATTAATCTGCAGTTTGAAGAGTTATCATCAGGTGCCAGTTACAGGCAGTACTGTATAGTTTAAAGTCAGGGGTCGTTGATTTTTACTTCATTGTTCAGGTTTACAGCAACATGTAAATCAACCTTGTCTCGGGAAGAGAACATAGTAAGATCCAAAAGTGTAAGGCCTTAAAACCAGTCAAGCTGAAAATATTATTATTAATTATTATTAATAAATATCTCGGTTACAACTTGTGGTATTGATTCATCACTTTATAATTATTCAAGAAAGTGCTTGTTTTAAGTAACACTACAAAACCCCATGATGCACCATTACAACAAGAACAGACTCAATAAGTACAGATTTATGTTGTAGCACAGAATGATTACATTACGTGCAATGAACGCACTACACATCTCCCTCAGGTAACTACTCACCTTGTATGCTAAATGAGTTGACAAGTTTATATTTGATCACAGAGCTAGCAAATGATGCTAGACTACTGCACACAGATACTTCAGGAGAAAATAAGTTTGGGAAAGGGCTCTTTTTGTCACAAGCAAGAAGGATGACCGCATGAAAAATAAGGTTACTGGACCCTGGTGACAGCTTCATGAATAGACTCAGCAACGTAATCAATATTCTTAGTGGTCAAGCCACACATGTTGATGCGGCCACTTGCCATCAAATAAACGTGCTTCTCCTTCACCATGTACTCCACTTGTTTGGCTGTAAAATACAATACAACCATATTAATTAGTTTTTAAACCAAATTGTGTTTTCCCAAGAGCTGATATAGCTTATACAAAGTCATGTTTACTTTTTTAAATCTCATTCTTCAATTTTTAGATTTAGACAAAATTTATACACAAATACAAAGACAAGATTATCAATGAGGGTCCAGTTAATTAAGCTGTTTTATTATAGTTACAATGCATTTAAACTAAAATAATAAAATGGCAAGAGATCCTGCAATGTTTGATAGCCTGTGTGCTGTTGGCATGCTTTACATTTACATACACTTTACAAGTCTGTTGTGATGCTTACGGTTAAGGCCTGTGAAGCTGAACATTCCAATTTGGTTAGTGATGTGCTCCCAGGTGCCTGGAGTTCCAAGAGCCTTTAGTTTGGCCTTTAATTCAGCACGCATCAGCAAAACCCTGTCAGCCATCGTCTTAACATTATCCTTCCTGGACAAGGCAAGAGCGGAAAACTCATGTAATAAAACTATTGATATTTGCTTAAACTACAACTGTAAAAGTAGACTGACGTTAAAGGAGCTTTACGTTTACATACTGTACACTATATGAAGAAATGTCCATATGTGTTTTTCAAAAATCCTATTCCATATTTAGTCGCGCTTTTACTCCTATAATAACATATTGCTAACTAAAATGCTTTCCACTAGACTCTGGAGAGTGGCTGTGGGGATTTGCCCCATTCAGCCTAATTAGTATTCATGACATCAGGCATTAATGCTCAGAGAGGAGTTCTGAGGACCAGTCAGTGTTCCAGTTCATCCCAAATGTGTCCATTGGGGTTAAGGTCAGGGTCTGAGCAGGACACTCTTCCACATCAACCTCAACAAAGGCTTTGTGCACACAGACTGTCATGCTGGAACAATGTTTGGGCCTCTTAGATGCAATAAAAGAATAATGTAACGCTACAACATATAAAGACAACTTTATTGCAACAGTTTAGGAAGAACACACTTATGTGGGTGTGCTGATAAGGTATCCACAAACTTTTAGCCATACAGTGTATATCCAGTAGGACTGACACATCACTGATTAGACATTTTATGGAATACTTTAATCATTTAATTTTTTTCATAAACATAATGACCAAGGTAGATTGTGTGTGCAGTGTGGATGTAGAAATCAATAAATCTGATAAAATGTACGAATACCTTCTTAGTAATTTTAAGGGAGAATTATAGGTGCATTGAAATTTTATCGAATTTAATAACTAATTAATATTTGTACGTAACCGAATAGGAACTCTATAGTACTAATACATACCATTCAGCAAAGAGGTCTGGGGTGTTGAGCGTTATCCCAACCACACGAGCTCCCTGTGATGGTGGATTGGACCAGGTGATACGGACGATCTTCTCCATTTGAGAGAGAACACGGCTCAGATTGTCGCCATCTTTAGCGACAACGGTAAGGTTGCCTACCCTCTCATCTGTGGAATAACGTTTAGTGTTGGCACATATAGAACAATTTGACATACGAAAACATATTTATGCTATTACGATGCTTATCATGGTTAGGATTATTAATGTGCCTGTTATAAAGTGTCAGCAGTAAAGACTAACTTACTGTACAGACCAAAGTTCTTTGAGAAAGATTGGGCACAGAATAATTCAAAACCCTGAGACACAAAATAACGAATAGCCCAAGCGTCCTTCTCCAAATTTCCAGAAGCAAAGCCTTGATATGCCGAGTCAAAAAAGGCAAAGAGATTCCTCCTCTGAAAATGGAAAACAACAACAATGTAAACATGTAAACAGAGGTGATCTCTCTCTACACAATACTGTGTTCTATCTATGTTTCATGTTGTAAAGTGACTGAAGTGGGTTAAAGTGCACCTTTTACCTTCATGACTTCAGCCATCTTCTTCCACTCGTCTTGGCTGGGATCCGTGCCTGTGGGGTTATGGGCGCAGGCATGCAGCACAAAAATAGAGTGCTCAGGTGCACTCTGAAAGACAGAAGATTCTGATGAAATGGTCTAGCAGTACAGAATTATGATCAATCCCAGACTTACTTGGCACACTTCATGATAATAGGCAAAAATTTATAGCACAGACTACAAGATTAACAAGATGAGAAATTCATCAGAAAAACACAGGCTAAAGAAGCATGAATGATAACCGATAGTGATTGAACTCATTTCACTGCAAGCCATAGAAAGGTTGGCCCTAATTGAGATGTAAACATTGATATTATGTGCTGTATATATACACATTTCTCACTGAATAACCTCATGAGCCCTCACTGAACCTGTTTGGCGGCATGTAGAACGCAGGTTGTACTGTAAATGGTTGCGTATGCGACTGACAAAATTTGAATTTGACAATACATGCTTTTGCATTCCACCTTTTTTGCATACAGTGACTGACAAGTGCGATCTGAGACAACAATGATGACTGATCTAACTTACATATAGACTTTTGTTTAATCCGCTGAGCCTAAACGGACAGCGGGATACAGTCAAGTTGTACGCATTAGCAGTTAGTTAGTTAGTTAGTGCTGATTGGAAGGTAATGTCAAATACTCAAAGATTTTTTCTTTTAAATGATGCCAAGAAATATAAAGAACAGCAAAGCACATAATAACAAGCAGCTCCACCATTTGTTAATCGACCTGACTGTTCGCATGCCGAATGCACCACAGTTGTTGTTTTGTCTTGAATGTATTACAAATAAATTCATTGTTGTAGTCAAGCGGTAAGTCTTTCAAGCAGCACTGGCAGTTTTCATGTTTCTTAGCCACCTTACCTCTAAATCACTCAGGAAACCAGCCAGGTCCAGTCCACGCTTCTCTGCATCCCAATACTTATATGAGCGAATATCCTCAAACCCAGCATTAGCAAAAACAGCATTGTGGTTTTCTAGCAAGAGAGAAAGAGAGAGAGAGAGAGAGAGAGAGAGAGAGAGAGAGAGAGAGAGAGAGAGAGAGAGAGAGAGAGAGAGAGAGCGAGAGCGAGAGCGAGAGAGAGCGCGAGAGAGAGAGAGAGCAAACACAAAAAGAACACTTAGTTAATTACTGCTTAGAGCGTTCATTTTATATCATAGACCCACCCAAACAGTGTCCTGAACTATGATCAAGGAACGCATAAACTCAGCATTTGATGCCGTAACATCCTGCAAATTTATTTTGTTTCAGATAATATCCCTGTAAACCAATGCATTTCCAAGCCCCAAACGCTCTGTCTTACCCCATGTGGGTGATGAGACATAAACAGGTGTTTTTGTGTTATTGTTTCCGTTGTGAAATCTGCGCAGAAACTCAGCACCTATCTTCAAAGCACCAGTTCCTCCTAAACACTGAACACCTCCTACCTGCAAGAGACGTACAGAAAGGCACAACTGAATGAAATGGCCCTATTGCTCAAAAAGAGACTAGAAAAATCAAGCGTGGGAAATTTGAACATGGTGTACATTACAGATACTAGAACAACTCTAAACGAAACGTTATCAACATTGTAATGAACAGACCAGCATGTGAAGTTGTGCTCACCCTTTTCTCCAGAATGGCAGGACTGTCCTCACCCAAAGCAATCTTTGACGCACTGGAACGAAACTCGGGTAGGCCAAGGATGGGCAGGTATTCATGGTTCAGACTGTCGTCTTCAACAATCAGCTTCTCCACCTTCCTCACAACAGGCAGCACCCATGGCTTGCACTCATCTGTCCTGTATGCTATAAAACATTTTTTTTTTTTTTAAACACAAAACTTGAGAAAGTAATCAAAACAAGATGACATTCTTAAAACAAGTAGTCAGATGTTTCTATCGGCACCTTTTCTTTTTTTCCCCCCCCGTCACCCGCATTGCAAATTTTACAGAACACCTAATGTTTTCAATTACATTTACAACTGGGCTTTGACTTTTTAGTTCCTACTGATATAAAGCAAATCCAGAGCATGGTGCTACTCGCATTGTGGTTGATCGGAAGAATGGATGAGAGGGTAGGCTTCTGGTCAGTCTAACATATAGGCCAGATGTTTAAAGTTAGTGAACTTTGGATCTCAGTCCCAGATTAAGATTTCAGAGGCTCCTGGGCACAATGTCACAGTATTAGAATATATGCCGCTAACATGCCACAGGTATGAACTGTGTTATGGTGTAATTACATAGTTTGTCCAGCAGACTGCGCTCCATTGTTTGCTCGTGGCAACCGGCATCACTGTAGGGACACCAGCCGACCCTTTAGGTCAGATGTGTCAAAGTCAAATGGACGGAGGGCCAAATAAAAAATTTTGCTACAAGTCGAGGGCCGGACTGTCCGAATG
>JAOUQX010000033.1:10115350-10126451 GCA_028566295.1 Liobagrus marginatus
CTTCAACAGTATTTCTTTATGCACAGGTTTGCCGAAACTAAAGTTCAAGGTCAAAAAGCTTTATTATCGTAACACCATGTTTAACTGTTGCAATACACAGTGAAACGAAACAATGTTTCTCCAAGACCATGATGCTACACATAACACAGAGTCACGCAAAACAGAACAACAGAGAGTCACATAATAACGTAACACAAAACAGAACAACAAAAAGTCACATAATAACGTAACACAAAACAGAACAACACAGAGCTACGTACAACACAAAGTGCAACAAATATAGACAGTGCAAAACAAACAGTATAATACAATACGCCAAAGGACTGATACATAGAACATGGCGCCGAATGGTTGTGCAATATGTGGCAATGTGCTAAATAATGATAGCAGGATTAAAGTTAAAATAGCATCATTAATTAGCACAGCAAATTATAAAAGTCTTTAAAACGTGCCCGCGGGCTACTCATGTGGTCCTTGCGGGCGTCCTGGTGCTCGTGGGCACCATGTTTGTGACCCCTGCTTTTAACCATGCACACCGCTGTTTTGAATGAGGATGGGGCTTTCTCAATATCACTCGCCGTCGCCATGCATTACACCGTTTGCTACAACTTGTTCGCTGCTAGGGAGTATGCAGTAAACACAGCTCTGCTGTTCAAAAAACTTATCGCGATTCATGAATCGGCACATATTTGAATCGATTTTTAACCGGCTCACAATAAATCGTTACATCCCAACTTATTAGCTAATCTTTTTACTATTTTAAAGCTCTAGTTTTAGGATTCCTGCTTCAATCCTGATCTCTGGTTAGTGCCTTTGCAACCTGAGTAATCTTTGTGTTCTCTTTGTGTCATGTGGGTTTCTTCAAGGTTCTCTGTTAATTCATACCTCCTAATATATAGTTTGTCTACTCTAAAATAGTGCTTAGGGGTGTGTGTGTGTGTGTGTGTGTGTGTGTGCGCGCGTGTGTGTGTGTATACTAGTGTGGGTGTGGCTGTAAGATGCCCTGCGTTTGACTGGCCACCTGTGGTGTATCCTTTTCTTTTACCAAGATTTCTAAGAAAGTAGGCTGAAGATGCACCGTGGCTCTGCCTAGGGTAAAGCATTTAATAACGATTTAAACATCTGTAATTGTATGGCTCTCATCTTCTCAGGAACTCAGTAACTATGCTGTTAAGCTTTGTATATTAGCCATGAGAATAAACATTATTTTTTTTTATTGTTTACTCACCTTTCTCATGATTCCACAAATAATTCAGTGCATGATTAGCATTCGCAATAACGTATTATAACTAACACATAGCTTGTAAATTCTTTTAAAATGAAGACATAAAGTGAACTAATTTTCTCCACACTTCCTAGGGTTCCATTTTTCCCGGGCCTCCTATCTCCTCAGTTTACTGCGACCTCACATTTATCAGGATCTGGAGCTCAAAGTGAAGTATTTCGTTAGTATTTAGCTTAAAGTGTGTGATGGCCTCTGAAAACCTTTAACCTTTAAATGTTAACTATTTTCAAAACTAACGTTCCATCAAACTGTCTTTTGAAAGCAAAGTATAATGGTGTTGTTTTCATAACTCCAAAATGGAAAAAGTAGGTTTAAGCCCTTAAAGACATATAAAGAACTCTTACCTAATTGAATGCCACAAATTTTGTATGTAAATCAAACCAATTTCTGATGTGGCTTGTGTGAATGTAGGATAAAACATGTAAGGAAGATTTGGCTTTAACATATATGATAGAATATATACAGTATAGCATATAGATATGTTAGAAAACATTATAATATGAGTTTGTATGGATATTGTGTTGTAAGCATAAACATGTAAACATGTGTTGACTGATGCTTTTCTTCCCCATTTTACTATGCAGAAACATGGGCTGAAGGTGTACATGAGGGATCCCCATGCATTTACCCCCATGCTGGAGGAAGGGGTCAGCGGACAGCCCCCTCGCTCTCTTTTACTCGGCAGTAATCTGGCAGAGAATCAGAAAGCGATTGGAAAATTCTCAGAAAAAGATGCAAAGGTTTAAATTAAATGATTACTAGTAATTTGGCATGCATTCGTTTTATATGGTCTTATATTGATATTCATACAAATACTAGGATTTGTATATCTTGATATCATACATTTCTTTTTGGCAAAAGCATTACCCTCTGTATCTTGCACATTTGGAAAAGCTGGCCTGTGCAATTCACCCCCTCCTCGATGCGCCACCTGTAGATGTCCCAGGAATAACTAAAGGGTCCCTGAGGAAAAGAATTGCAGCAATGAGGAGTTTGAAGCC
This sequence comes from Liobagrus marginatus, assembly GCA_028566295.1. Lineage (NCBI taxonomy): Eukaryota > Metazoa > Chordata > Actinopteri > Siluriformes > Amblycipitidae > Liobagrus > Liobagrus marginatus. Next base: position 10,117,637 of record JAOUQX010000033.1, read on the forward strand.
TTTAGTAAAATCTGGTATAACATCAGAATTAATTAGTAAATTATATTAGTCATTTAAAAGGCATAAGGCCAACTTACAGGTAACATTATAACTTGGGATATGAAGAAATGTAATTTGTAATTACATTTACACAGCTATTGTTTAGCCCTATATGGATTACAGATTATGTATCTGTTTGTAGGGCTGAGACTAGGGAGGAATATACCAGAATTTTATGAACTCCTTACAGCCCCAGCAATGAAGGTCAGTTGATTCTTGAATTGAATTATATAATGTCAAAATGTAAATGTTAAAGGTTTATATGTTGATAACACCAATAATTGATTAACACCAGTTTCCATTGCACCCGTAGCGTTTAAAAGGTCTATACCTTTATATGATTTCATCATATCACTAGTTTGCACCAGGAATTTTTGAGAGATTTTACACCAATAGGGTATTTTTACCCCAATATATTTATATCTTTATGTTTTTATATCCCAATATATTTTTAATAAATGACTGGTTATTATATAATTAACACTACAATGTACAAAATCTAGTCAAATTGTCTGTAAAATACTGATTTTGGCTTGTACATTGTACATTTGTACTGTTTATCTACAGTAATGCACAATTATTAAACAGAACATCCATAAATTGAAGTTTTGCTATAAAAATAACAACCATTGACTATAGAAAAGAAGTTGTCATATCATATATTTTAGTACCTAGTTATTTAGTACCTAGTAATTATAACTACAGAAAACCAGCCAAGGCCTTGGTCACATGTGAAGGCATAAGCTTGATAAGATGATTAAGCCGAAATATATTGTGACTCCTGTGGAGTTAGAATGACATTCTGTATCAGTGCTCGCAGTTACAGCATGGATTACGAATAACTCACTCACTCACTCACTCACCATTTCCATCTATCTCTGCCTTTTTCCCACTATCTCTATCTCTCTCTCTCTCTCTCTTGGACTAACACACACCACAAACGTACACAAACACCTTGATTGACAAATGGTTATTGTAGTAATAAAAGGATTAATTTGTGCTACTACTACTACTACCTGTATATATAGATTTTTAGATATAGAACTTTTTTATTCCTTTTATTTTATTAACTTTTTTATTGCTATTTAACAGTATTTCACCATAATTTCTATAAAGACTTTTTACGGTGTACAGTATGTAGAAATATTCAAGAGGGTGAGCAGTTGGTTTCTTTTACTGTTAAAGTAACAATAACATCACATCACATTTCATTTAAAGTAAAGCTTTAACTGGTTTACTGTCACTTACTGTTAATACTTGTGTTGTATCGAGGCCTGTTTGTCAGCATTTGGTACAATCACTTTTGCAATCCATTTAAACAAGCCATACTTATGTTCTTTTTTGTTTTTTTGGATCATCCACAGGTTTTAAATCAATGGTTTGAGTCTGAGCCACTGCGAGCAACTTTAGCCACTGACTCTGTGATAGGAGCTAATATGAGCCCTAACAATCCTGGGAGTGGGTAGGCTTTATATGCTGCTTTAGGCTCTTTCACTTTGCATCAAGATTTGTTTGCTTTTTATATAATATATAATGTTATTCAGGTATGTCCTTCTGCACCACGTAATGGGTGAGTTGGACAAGGCGGTTGGGGCTTGGGGTTATGTAGAAGGTGGTATGGGTGGTGTCTCCAAGTCCATTGCTAAGGCTGCACACTCCCTTGGAGCAGATATTTTTACAGAAAAGGTGAGGATAAGAAGTGAGTGTCTGTGCCCAACTTTTAATGGTTTGCCTGATTATGAAAAATATATTTTTTTAGGAAGTAAGCCAAGTTCTGATTGGACCAGGTCATATTGCCAATGGAGTTGTGCTAAAAGATGGTTCTGAAGTTCACAGTAAAGTGGTTTTGTCCAGTGCTACTCCCTATGTAACCTTCAAACATCTAACTCCACAGGTAATTTTTTTACATACTTCTAGTTTTACAAGAATAAAACTAAGCAGATATGACTCACAAAAAAAACATTTACGTAATCCTCTTTGCTTATAGGATGCACTTACTTCTAAATTTATTATCGCTATCGATCAGATTGATTATACCTCTCCTGTGACCAAAATTAATGGTATGTTCGTCCTGGTCCAGCCTTCAGGCTTTTAAAGTGCAAGTGTTCTCTTGCATGCATGAATACAAGAAGGTTTTAATTCAAAGTAATATGTAATTAACACGTTTGTTTGTCATTTCTGTACATTTTTAGTGGCTGTAGACAAACTGCCAAATTTCTTGGCTGCTCCAAATACAGCTGATGGAAAGCCTGGGCCACATCATCAGTGTTCAATTCACCTGAACTGTGAGAGTGTGGAGCTAATAGAGACCGCATATAAGGAGAGTCAACAGGGACACCCATCCTCAAGGTTGACAACCTGGAGCATGACCGATTTCAGTTTACCAGTTAGAAATACAAAATATAATACTGAGTTAAATAAAAAATAACCCAGTTAATGACTACAGATGTCAATCAGCAAATAAAATCTGTATTACTCATTTGCACGTGTTGCAAAGTGCATACACACCTTAGATAGGTATTTGCATGTAGCTGCTGTGCATAGCACACCCTTAACCACTGTAACCACAGCTTTAATAAATGCCTGACATGACAGTTTCTTTACGTATTGTTTGCCAACACGTGCTTTCGAAATCGCAGTTCATTTCTATCCTTTTAAAACAATTGTTTTGGTTTTAGCACTTTAATCCAGAATAATACTCCATATTTTATTCACTATTATACAGAGCAAAATACTTTCTGATGCCAGCAATTCCAGACATGACACAGAATTCTCATTTAAAAGGCTTCGAGGATTGGTTTTGAAAAAAGGAGCTACACAATGCTAAGACAACACGACAATGACGGATAATCTAAAAAAAAAAACACATGCAAACTCTGTCATGCATGCAAATCTTATTCCAGTGAAAACCCCAACTGCAGTTTTACTCACTGTGTACTATGCAGAGTTTATACATTTAGCCTTTTTACTGTCTACGGTGCTTTTTACTTTATATTACTGTACTCTATTTTTATTTTACAAGCACCCAAAGTTGTAAATAATCCACAGCTACTACAGCTAAATTAAGTATTCTCTTAAAAGAACTAAACATGTGTATTTAATAGGTATGGTGGATTTAGTTTAAAACTCACTGAAAGGTAGAAATTGCTTCAATAATATTGTGACAAATTCATATACCGTTTAATGGCAATAAAATGCAATAACTGGTAGTGATGCTGTTTGTCATATAACCGCAAAAAGAAATGTTATTCTTGTAATATAAATTAAATTATGTTTATCACTGAACAGATGTAATGATTTCCCTTCGTATTAAAAAAAATTACATTTCATGTTCGATATATATTTTATGTAAAGTGATTATGATAGTAATGCAGTATTCCTGTTATCTCAGGCCTATGATCGAGATGACTATACCATCTGTGCTTGATCCCACTATTGCTCCACCTGGCTGCCACGTAGTGTCTTTTTTCACACAGTTTACGCCTTACTGGCTGGAAAAGGGACGAGCGTGGACAGCTGAGGACAGGGAAAAATATGCAAATACAGGTTAGAATTTAGTTCTCAAATGTTTAACATGGCGTGGTTGACATTTTGTCAACTACTATCTACTACAGTAGATGTTGCTCTGTTTTTTTCTGCTCGGCTTGGATTGATAATACTTTCTACTTTTTTGTCTTTACAGTGTTCAATTGGGTTGAAAAGTATGCACCTGGATTTAAGCAGTCAATAGTTGGAAAGGATATTTTGACTCCTCCTGATCTGGAGAGGGAATTTGGTCTCACTGGAGGGGTATTTCCATTTTACATCCACTAAAAACACTTGTGCTACACTTGTCAGCAATTTTCAGAAGATGAATATCATAGTGCTTTGCATACTTTGATATTTGACAACAGTAAAATGATTTGATTTACTAAAACGCTTTATGGTTATTTAACCACAGAACATTTTCCATGGTGCAATGTCACTGGATCAGCTTTACTTAGCAAGACCTTTGCCCTCGATTGCACACTACCACACGCCTATCAAAGGCCTATATCTGTGCGGCAGCGGCAGCCATCCAGGTCTGTCACTCACTAGCTAAAACTCTTTACTTATGAATTCAATCTGCATTGGTTTTAAATTATTCCATTATCTTGTATTAAGATCATTTTTAACCGAAACCCAGGAACACAAAGAATACATAATTAAAATCAATCTCACTGCTGAATGATTTTGGCTGCTTCACTTGGCTGGTACGGTTTATTTTTGTGCAGGTGGTGGTGTTATGGGTGCTGCTGGTTGGAATGCCGCCTTGACTGTTCTGACTGATTTTAAACACTGATGAAGTGACACACATGGAGTTTCAAAGAAGGTGTACTTGTTGAAGACCCCAAATCGAACTCAAATTAATTAAATCAAATGAAGGCGTTAAATTTGAATATGGATAAATCACTATGAACCACAACAGTATTGAGGCCTGAATCTTATCAAAACACTACTTCTGATGCTGCTGATGATCACTGTGAAAGCTTAACTTACTCAGCTCTGGGAGTTCATCTATCCATCTTCCATCCCAGGCAGGACACACCCTGGATTGGGTGCCAAACTCACAGAGCACAAAGTAAACGCACACTACAACAGACAATTTAACTGTGTCTTTAAGCAAGGGAGGAAACGAGATTACCCAGTGGAATCTCTCCAAAACACAAGGAGAACATGCAAACATGGCAGCGGCAGGAAACGAACCTTTACTCCTGGAGGTCTGAGGAAATTTCCTAACCACTAAACTCCAAACTTAGATTCCTGTATCATTTAGAATATATACTGTGCACTCTTAGTATTTCTGATTTGACCCATGTCTACTGCATGACTGCTCAACGGCTCACTATTAAAGAGTATTTAAAAGTAATTTTTAACAAAAGTACGTTTTATCAAATAGCCTTTAAAGACACCCGTCTATAATTTTATGGCACTAAAATGTTAAAAAATACACAACACAATCTCCAAAAAAATTGTCTTGTGAATAAAAATGCGGTGTTTACTTTTTAATGACACAATTTGTTTGACATATATTATTTTTTTTAAAGTGGGTTTTACAGTCCACACTATTCCAAGACAAATTATGGGAATTAAAATTTACAAGATAGTCTTAGGTTTTCAGCACTTCATCTGAATTTTATTTTGCTAATCTATATACTACAACAACTGTGCATAATAATACTAATAATACTAATAATAATTGCTCCCAGATAGGGGAAAAAATCTAATTTTTCTTACAATCTTTTTAAATGTGCAACATATAACATAACCACATAACAGCTAAGTATAAAAATATGTTGTAAGCTGGCTTTATCTTCAACATGAGTTACTAGTCTGTGGAAGATATAAAGCATTATGTAAGTTATAATAATATTGCCCGTGGGAAAACGTGTGTGCATAAAATTGTTTACACTTGGCCAGGAAGAACTTGCTGTGCAAATTACTTAATCATCAATGAGGTGCGGTGAGGTTTGTGGCTGATAGTTTACATTCACTATTTAATTGCCTGCTTGCACTTTGATTACTGGTTATGCTTCATATCTCTTATTAGAATTTAGAAGAATGTTTAATTTATAGCAACTCAGAGCAAGCACATTTGTTATGCACCCTGTGCTCTTAATTTTATTTACAAACGTAAATATATATAGTTCGTGACAAAAAATATATGGCCATAATTTATTACAGAAATTACTTTATAGCACATATCAGTGAATAAATGTTACTTTTCTTTTTCTATATTAGTTTTTTATATTTGACACCCTTATCGATAGTGACATACATTCATCTAACTGAGCAGTTGAGACGTAAGGGTCTTGCTCAGTGGCCCAAGTGGCGACACTGGGACTAAAACCCTGATCTTCTGTTCACCCTAACCTTAACCACTGAGCTACAACTTTTTTACTAGACATGATGATGCTCTGCCTCCCCTAACTGCATCTAACTATTACTCATAGTATTTACTGTTTTTGTCTCCTCATAAGTAGACTTTATTATCTTGATATACATTTATAAGCTTTTACTTTGTAAGCAGATGTGTCTTGCACATGTGTCATAACTAAAAGGCGTGTGTTCAAAATGGTGCACTCAATCCGAGAAAACTTTTGTGGTCCAAAACCAACCATACGGAACTAAATTCTTTTAATAGAGAAATGTACATTGTGGAAAAAAACAGAACTCCTGGTAAAATTGTAAAGGTAATTACTATAGGAATTTATTTGCAAGCAGCATAACTAATACCGACATTATACTGAACATGTCATTTTAGTATAAAATTTGAATGATCCAAATATGGTTTATATTACTTATTGTCAACAATAAGTACATAAGTATACAAGTTTCACATGTATTCTTACACCAAACTGTCGCAAACTAGTGTTAATCGTTTTAGCCAATAAAAAGAAACTTTTAAATGTATTTTATATTTATTATCACACCATTATTTTCAAAAGTCAATAAGAAGAAAAAGTTTAATTAAAAACAGCGATCAGATAGTTCAGTAACGAGTGTTTTTAATTCATTTTTGGAGCTCGCTACTGAATAATTTTGGCCGAACCTCTCCTTTAAACACATGCCCACAGGCACAGCCGGCCACGCACCAGCGATCCCTTTAAGAAGCAATGGGCGGAGTCAGAGCTTGGACTAAAGTGTGCCGATGCTCAGGAAGCAAATCACCAACCATAGAAGTTTGTGAGATATTATCGCTTGTTGTAAAGCTTGTGGCTGCAGTCGAGCGCATGTACACATTTTTTAATTTCAGTTAATAATGCTGGATGGTCGGGCCGATGAAGTTCAACATTTGCCGGTTACTGGGTTTGGGGAGTGGTAAGTCTCACGTTTGTGGGAACTTTTCGCTTACTTTGTGAAACTTCTTTTCCACGCCGTGTTAAAGACCCGTTTCTCTTTCTGCCGGTCGAACAGCCTTTATTTACTCTCGGTTAGTGTTATATTTGACAATGAATTTAGATAGTCTCTGATAAGTTCTTTCGCTGGCATTGTTTTACACCCGAAAGCGAAGCTGCAGCTTCACACAGACGCCGTGTTGGCGGTTGTTTTGTGCTGTGTTGTGGATGGTAGGAAGCCTGCAGCAGCTGGCAGAGAGGTGCTAGATACTGAATGGTGGCATGTTTGCGTTGTGGCGCGGTTTGTGTTACACGCTACGCTCAAATAAGAAAGTCCCTTCATGTGATACTGCCACGTGAAGCACAGAGCACCGACAATTAAGCCTTAACGTTAACAAAAAATGTCATCCACTTCATACTCTATTATCTATAACATGGACTCCCAAACTTCTTGCTACGTGTAAAATGCTAATGTCCACATGATTTGACTTGGAATCAACACATTTGATTCTATTTAAATGTGCGCAGTAATATTTTAGCTATGTAGCTATGCCTGCACTTTACACCAACAGAACACATTAGGACATGTTATTGATGTATTAAGGTTTGGGTTGAACTTATTCAGGTCACCTGATCAGGCTATTAGTTAAAAGAACACCAGTTTAATAAATAATGATGTTATTAGATAAATCATTGTAGCAAATTCCCACATTGATTTATATATTTACATCTTATCTAGAGCGACTTACGCTCCAGTGAGCAGTTAAGGGCCTTGCTCAGGGGCCCATCAGTAATAGATTAGCAGTGGTGGGAATTGAACCACTGTCTTTGGATCAGCAGTCCAACACCTTAACCGCTTAGCTACCACTTCCCCTCTTTTATTATAATAATAATTGAAGATCTGAATGATTACTGACATTTTCAGATCCTATTTGTCACATACATGCAGTGAAATGCGGAAATTTTCTGCATATCCCAGCATACCTGTCAGAATACTCTGGGGTCAGAGCACAGGGTCGGCCATAACAAACGGTGCCCCTGGAGCAAGTGAGGTTAAGGGTCTTGCTCAAGGACCCAATGATGGTAGCTTGCCTGGTGCGAGGCTTGAACCCCCGACTCTCTGATCACTGACCCAGAGCCTTAGACCGCTGAGCCACCATCACCCTTAAATTATAGGAATATCCATAACCTCTTATCCATAGGAATACCCATGAAGGTATTATTGGCGCAACTAAGCGACAGTTCAATTTGTAATTAGAGAAAAGTCACACATGCTTGTCAGTTAGTTGTCAGTGAAAAATGCTTTAGGTTTAGGAGTTAAACTTTTTTATTTCCATTAATCATAATGCAACAGTTGTATGTCTGAATCGCAAATGAGGTTAGTTTCGCTCAAATAATAAATTCATACTTTATTTTAAGCACCATTACCTACACAAATACAAGTTCGTTATTCTCTACAAAATATGAAGAAATCCTGTCCTCCCCAGAACCTGGCCAAAAGTGAAATTTTGAGGTCATGTTCTCTACAAAAGAAAATACACATCATCCAATCTGCATTAATGTACTTGTAATAATATATTTCTTCTTCACCAAAGTAGCTTATGGGCATATTTACACTATTTTTCTGTGTTAAACTGACTTGCAGTGCAATGCAACAATGTGATTGCTTGCATATCTTACTGAACCAAGAATTAGGTTCTATTTCGCCATAAACAATATGGCAACATATAGACAGTAAAATGTAATGTGGTGACGTCATAATGGACCGCAGGGACGACCAAGTTCAAGTTTATTGGTCACATATACATTGAACAATACAGCATATAGTGAAATTCTTTGGCGACTATCTGGGCGTTTGCTGTAGGGGGGGGAGGGGGAAACATATTATATATATATATATATATATACACACACACACA
>JAOUQX010000033.1:10135427-10148594 GCA_028566295.1 Liobagrus marginatus
AGCCGCACCTTTGTATAAGCCGCATGGCTCAAAACCTATGAAAAAAGTAGCGGCTTATAGTCCGGAATTTACGGTAAATGAAATATGGCATATCTTTAGTTAATTCTTTTTTATACAGCGTTTGCTGCATGAAATGTCTCATTTCGAGACACCATTTCACATTGTACTTGCCTCAAATTAACTGTGTCTAATGTAATTTTTAATAATGACTTTATTTAAAAACATTGCTGATTCACAGGTTAACCACTTCTGTTTTTTCATTTCGTTGCAGTGGAATCGGTTTTCTTTTTTAGATTATTTGTGTACTTGACGCGGTAGAAATAAAGTTTGTCAAATAACGCAAACAGTGCCTTCCCATTCTATGTGGATCAAAACAAGTGTGATGGTCAACCATTAAATCCTCTGGTCCTCAGCAGAGCGGCGCAGCGGTAGCGCAAACGCGCCAACATATACTCAGCGCATTTGCGCTGCGGGCAACTCGGGTTCGAATCTGGCCCGAGGTCATTTCCCGAGCCCTTCCCCAGTCTCTCTCCCACTTCATTTCACTCTCTGTCCTATCGATTAAAGGCCTAAAAAGCCCAAACATAAATCTTAAAATCCTCTGGTTTTCAGATGACTTACTACAGGACTTTGTCAGAGCTGTCAAACTTTAATCAAATTAAATGCAAAGTACACACCTTGCAGCCTCTAAAGGTTCAGGAGTAATTGGTTTGTCTTTGCCAAGCTGTGTAATCTACTTAAACTATTCTCTTCCTCAGATGGTTATATGCTACGTAATTATTTCTAAACTTCCTGAACCGTGCCAGAGCTTAGAATTTGTGTGTAAACTGATTTGTCAAAACACATCTATGAGAACATTGTATTATTAATCCTGAAACATAAGACACTTAAGTGAACATTAACAGTAATTGCACCCTGTGCTAATATTTTGTTTAGTCCGTCTTTAAAAGCTTTGATAAGCTTTTGTTTCTTCTCATTACTGCCTACATGCTATATTTATGTGCTAAAGAATCCTAAAAATGCAATGATGACCTTATAAAAATGGAAAACGTTAAAGTTTCAATTCAATCCCTAATGAGAAAACGGACCTTTTGGATATGATGTGCGTTACAGCAAATAGTTTCAGCCTTTTTCCCACTTCTGCTTTTGTGAGCATGCATTTTCTTCCTTTGTCATCACATGACCTCTTGCTAACAACTAACATATCAAGGCAACATCAGCATTTTCTCAGCTTTGGCTTTCTCTTTAATGAACTGTCATTGTTGGCTAGAGCTGGACTTGTTAGGGTATTTACATATGCTAGAAATGTCTTCTACAACTCCTACACAGGCTCCAGTGATCAGACAACTGAGAAAATGGAGACTGGCACAACTTCTGACCAAATTCAGGACAAACTCCGTCAGGTGCAGGATATTCTCAACTATGTAAAAATCAGTTATTTGTAAGCTTACAAGTTAATTTAGTTTGACTAATTAATGTTCTGAAGCAAAGTCAGCATATTTATTTGTTTGTTGTGTTTCAGAATGAAGTCTATGGAGAGGAGGGCCTCAGTGAAGAGGAAAAGTCCAGAAGAAGAGCTGAGAGACGAAGAGCTAAAAGGAAGGTTAGCTGGATGCTTGCGTACAGATAAACTAAAAAAAATTGAAGGAAGAGAACTAGCAGTGTTGGATGATTTTTTATTATTATTATTTTTTTTTACTTTTTTCTGTCAGCGTCAAAAGGAGCGGAAGAAACTCGAGCGAGGTGAAAAAGATGAGCGCAGTGTACAGGTATAACTGTTGTACCACTTTACATTCGTTATGCAGAAATTGCATTCGGGAATGACCGTGTCTCTGTATTCTATTGTGTGTTCCTTCCTCTTTCTCAGGAAGAGGAAGAGCATGCAGGCGTTGACTCAGAGCTGGATGATAGTGGCTCTGAGGTAGATGTGGAGCAGCAGATGGAATTGAGTGGAACAGTCACAGAAAATGAATGTCCCCCCAGCAAGAGCAGTGAAGCGTCACCACTGGCATTGGGAAACAATGGCAACCAACTGCCATCAGCTTGTGCCAGTGAGGAGGTGCTGTGCATACCACACTTTGTAGGCAGTCAGAGTAGCTATGTGAAGCTGTTCAGTAGATAAGTTGAAAGCAAGAATAGGCCTGAACTTGAATGGTGGAGTGCATCAACAAGCTTTTATTAAACCCGACACTTTTTCGACACACTATCTCTTCCTTAGGATCCAGAATGGGACGTGAGCAGTGCCTTTGTTGCGAATGCTGTTAGTCACATCAAACCCAAAGTCAAGAGCAAAGAAAGCCGTAAATCCAAAGAGAACAAAGAAAACGAGGCTAGAATCAGAAAAGTGAGTGTAATAGGCATGCTAACAATGCATAATCATATGCAGTAATACACTACAATAAACCAGGCAGTAATAGCTCAAGTGGTTAAGGCCCTGGGATATCTATTAATCAAGTCATTGTCATATAACCATAATCAGTACAGTACACGGTGAAACGAACCAACGTTCCTCCAGGACCAAAGTGCTACACAGAATATAAGACAACTGCACAGACTACATAAAGTGTGCAAATTGAAGACAAACATTTAGTGCAATGGCACGACAAACAATAGCCCTTGGGGAGAAAAGAGGATTGGGGTTCAAGGCCCACATTTTACTTGCAGAAATCTTTGTTTCTTATTTCTTTAACCAAGAGGATGGGTAGGGTTAAAGGCTTTATGTACTAGTAGCCATCTTCCCCCAGCCTGTGGCCTGTCTTTAAAAACTTGTGTAATGGGTTTTTGAGAATATTTTTGCACAGCACCCACCGCTTTACTTCTGAATGGTAATTTTTCTTTTAGGTCAGTGGGTCTGAGCCTACAAGAAGTGCCTCACTGACAGGTACTTAATACCTTAATACGCGCACGCACGCGCACACACAATTTGATTAACTAACGGATAATTGAAAGTGTGTTAAATTTTTTTATTAGCATAAGGGGTTATGCATATAATAATGAATTTCCATTTGGTTTCTGTAGCTCTGCACTGCTTACCCTTTCCCATGTCTGTCTGTTATTCCCCCTCCTATCACTACTTGGTTCATGCGACCATCAATTTGGAAAGAAGTTATTTGACATGAAATTAAAATGATATCAGTTAATATCAAAAATATAATGGTACAAACACGGTAGGGCATTGATATTTTCTTTTACAGAAAAGGGGATCAGACTGGTAAATGAGGGGCAGTACAGTGAGGCTGTTAATATGTTTACAGAAGCCATCAAATGTGACCCAAAAGACTACAGGTACCACCATTCCACCTAGGCAGTAAGTACACCTCCTTAAACTTGTCTGATACTTAACTGTAGACTTTTCCTGTGCCATGGCAGGTTTTTTGGGAATCGCTCATACTGCTATTACTGTCTGGAGCAGTACTCTCTGGCACTTACTGATGCTGAGAAATCTATTCAGATGTCCCCGGAGTGGCCTAAAGGATATTACCGCAAGGGAAGTGCACTCATGGGCCTTAAGGTGAAGACGGTTAATATGCCCACGGTCAAAATCATGATTTTTTTTTTGTGTTTATAATTATTGTCCGGTATACACTGTCTGTTTACTCATCTGTTAGAGACACAGTGAGGCTGAGAAAGCGATGGAGCAAGTCCTGAATCTGGATAAGAACTGTGAGGAGGCAGCCAATGACCTTTTCTACTGCAAAGTGCTGCAGTTAATGGTTTGTGAAGGAGTTTGTTAGTGAGACAATCTAATTCAGTCATTGTTGCTTACACTGCTCAAAAAAATTAAAGGAACACTTTTTAATCAGAGAATAGCATTGTCAGTTAAAGTCCTGCGATATTGATTTGGTACATTAAGTAACAGAGGGAATTGTTAATCAGTTTCAGCTGCTTTGATGTTCATGAAATTAACACCATGTGCACTAGATGGGAAACAATGAGACGACCCCCAAAACAGGAATGGGTTTACAGTCCACTGACATTTTTTGTGAATGTTTCTGACCAAACAATCGGAGACCAACTTCATGAGGGTGGCCTGAGGGCCCGACGTCCTCTAGTGTGCCCTGTGTTCACTACCTGGCACTGTGGAGCTCGATTGGCATTTGCCAATGAACACCAAAATTGGCACTGGCGCCCTATGCTTTTCACAGATGAGGGCATGTTCACCCTGAACACGTGACGGACAGCAAATGGTCTGGAGAAGCCATTGGGTGTCAGGATGGACCCATTGTCATACCCTACTCTGGTGTATTATAGTGCCCCAGGGGGAACTCAGAACCCACTGCACCCGTGTAGGGTCTAACAATGGGTCCTGGGTTCCCGCGGGGGCCTGACAATACCCGGCATCATGTGGCGAGAGTATGCAGGAAATTCCAGTAGGATGAATTAATTGATGCCATTGAATGGCCCCCCACTCTCACCTGACCTAAATCCAATAGATCACCTTATGGACATGCGATTCTGTCCATCCAGCGCTGACAGGTTGCACTTCAGACTGTCCAATAGCTCAGTGATGCCCTGGTTAAGATGTGGGAGGAAATACCCCAGGACACCCAAATCCGCCGTCTCATTAGGAGCATGCTAATTCTGACGTTGTCAGGCATGTGGGGGGCCATACAAGCTAGAGTTTCATTTTGGGTTGCTGCAATGAAATTTCAGAAAAATGGACTAGCCTGTTACATGTTTATTTTGTTGTGTCTGAATAAAATTTTCTGTATGGTGATCATTTTCATTTCCATCAAACGATATAGCATCCTTTTGTTCCTGGCACATTACCCATTCCATATTAGTATAGATAACCAGCATGGTATTTTTCTCCATTAAAATCTGATTATAATTTTAATTTATAATGATCTAATATTTTCTGACAAAAGAAACAAATGGCATTGTGTGACAAACAAGCGTGAAGAATTAAAAATGTCCTGTTTCTCCCCTTAAAAGGATTATGGATATGGAGAAGAGCAGAGTGTCGTTCTGCTTGAGAAGTACAGCACAGTACAAGCTGTTGTGGCAGCCAAAGGTATACTGTGAAATTAAACTTTTTATTATTAGATGTCAATAGTGCAATTACTTTTTTAGCCACTTGAGGGCAATATTGCAACACAGTTATAGAAATGTGATTATAAGAAGAGAAATAAATGATTAGATGTAATTATCATAAAATTCTTTTCACAGCAGCAAATAACGACCCTACACTGCTTCAGCCAGGGTAAGTGAAATGGGTTGCCTGCATTGTTTCATGTACTTTGCTTTATTGCGTGCATATTGCATGTGTCCCATGGGTTTGCTCATTATCTCACTGTCTCTGCCTCCATCTCAGAAGTCCATGCCCTTCTCTCTGGGTGGGTAACGTAACCAAAGAACTGACAGAGAAACACCTGAGGGACCTTTTCAAAAAGTAAGGCTGGAGCCTTGTGTATTTTCCGTCATCCTGTTGCGTTGACTTACCTCTTGCTTGTTTTTCCAGCCACGGAGAAATTGAGAGCATCCGAGTGCTGCACGAGCGTTTCTGTGCCTTTGTGAACTTCAAGAATGCCAGCATGGCTGCACGGGCCATGGACAAGCTTAACGTGAGTACCTTTCGAAAACAGAGTATTAATAATGGCCCAAGTTATTTTACAAAGGAAGCACTGTAAGTACATTTCCTGTTGTCTTCCTAATTTGGTCAGCTGCAAATTCCCTTCCACCATCTAGCTCAACCCAACAGGGAGGATGAAAGCTAACACATGCCTCCTCCAAGATATGTGAAACCTTATCAAACCGCTGCTCATGCTGTATTCCAGAGCCACATAACACGCTTGAAGGGAAGGATTATCTGCCCTTTTCCGAATACGTGAGCTTACAGACGGATACGATTGGCTGTGTCACTGTAATTGATGTGGTACTGAGGAATAACATCCCTCTTACCTAGACAGCATTGCCAGACTTGATCTTTTTGCTTCTGGACATGAAAGGCATGGACATTTCCAGACGATAGTTTACTGATTGATTTTCCCATTAGCTACAGTCATAAATGGTGTTTTGAGTTTTGAAAGGGATTTTACAATGGTAGGGATTTTATACGAATGGAATTTGATCGTAGTTTAAAATTTCATTTTAAACTTAACAGGGGCATCTGATAGAAAACACGCGGTTAGTGGTCCGGTATCCAGACAGACGCAACTTGAAACCTTTCCCTGTTTCTGCTTTAGCACAGACTGGAGGAGCTGCTGGGTAACGAACATTTAACTACATTAATCTATCTGGGGTTTGTGTAAAAACTTTGCTACTTATCACATTGTGTATGCTTGTTTTGTGTGTCTGTGTGTCCTCCAGAGCAAGGCGCAGGGGCCCTGTTAATGGTGACGAGTGCTATTTCTGGAGGACCACTGGCTGTCATTTTGGGGAGAAGTGTCACTATAAACATATTTCTGAACAGCGTGGCCAAGACAGAAAGCCCTGGAAGCCCTGAATCAGTGCATTCATCCTTCTCGCTTCACTCACCTCTTGTTTCTAAGTTATTTTCTATTTTTCTTTCTTCGAGCCAGAGGAAGTAAGAAGAGATTACATGAACTGTGAGTTAAGATACATTTAGTCATTGGAATGAGACTTGGGCCTGTGTTACTGCAATGTCCTTGGCTTAGCTCAGCAATGGCCTTGATGCCTTGGAGTTTGTTCAATGTGATGTTATCACTTTCAGAGTCCCAGAGAATGAACAGAACATGTCAAGAACACAATGAACAGCAAGAAGTCCCTTTAGCCGAAGTTTGAGGCCAGACCTGGTGGTCTCCTTTAATCTCTGCTTTTCTTTTCTCTATGCCAACACCATTCAGCCAAGGAAATGCCGTTAACTTCACTTTTGAGTTTACCCCAAACAGATGCATGTAGTATAGACAAGGTGTCTTTCTCCTATCTTCATAACCGTTTGTGTTATCAAGAAATCTTGCACAAAAAGGAGCTTACAGCAAACCCAGAGATCCCACCTTCTACAGTGTGTGAGGATTTTACCAAAGAATTACAACAGGCTTTCTATGGAGTACATATTAAGGTAAAAATCTTAGTGAGACAAAAACATTCTTTTATTTGACAGTTTTATGTGCCCCTTTGATTGAAGGTCAAGCTAGATTAGTGAGCACTTTGGTTCAGTGTGTTTCTGAACAGGTTTACTTTGGTTTATGATTATGACAACGTGGGAGTATGATGTTTAGTTGAGTAACAGTTCTTTGTTTCATTTCTCAAAGGGTTCTGGATGTGTTACTATAAAAAAAAACACACAGTTATCAGATTGGGTTATTACCAACATTTAAATGTTCATTTCTTCCAGAATATGTTTTAAAAAATTATTTAACTTCCTATATTGTTGCACTTTATACTTCAATGCACACTAAGTGGAATTTTCAAGTATTCGCAGTTTGGGAGATGGCTGTTTTTAATATCAAGATTTTTATTTTTTTTTATTGAAATTTGCATTCAACAAACTATTTTCCAAAGGTATTTAGTACAGAACTTTATTATTATTATTTTTTGTGTGTTTAACATAAGAGTAGTCTTTTTCTCAGACTGCAGTTCTGCCCAACTTTACAAAAGTCTTTTTAAATATTGTTTACACATTGTGCTTAGTTAGTAATCCAAAAATGTTTAGTGTTTGAATGAGTTTCTGGTTGTTCCTTTATTTTTCCCTTATTTGTGAAACCCAGGGAATTTAACTTACACATGCGTACTAGACTTGTCTACAGTGGATACAAGATGTTTGCATGAAAATTTGGTTCTGGATGAGACGCAGTTTATTTTTATTTATTATTTTTAAGGTTCCTCAACAAGCAGCAAAGCATCATTCCAAGTCACTACCAGAAAATCTGCAGTACGTTAGTCCTATAAGGCTGATCCGCCCTGGTTTTCCCTGCTGTAACAAGCTTTGTTTAAACCCAATCTTTGGCCAGTGTATACAGGAGCAATTTTGTTACATTAATTTAGTTTCTATATTTTGCCTTCCTGATATCCTGAATAACATCATATTATTCTATGTGTGTGTTTATACATCATGTTTTGATAATTTACAGTTCACTATCTTCTAGTGTGTATGTGGTAGTGAGTAGTGAGCATTTGCATTATGGTCCCAAACAAAAAAAAAATCTTTGGTTCATTATTTTGCAGAACAACAGTACCTTTTTGGGTTTTTCCTCACGTATTTAAACCATCACAATTTTAAATTGTTTTTGCCTTTATCGACGTAAACGGTTATGAATAATGGATTCTGTTTTTTTCCTCCTCGTTTTTATAAAATAAAAAATCTTCCGGGATTCTTTGTGTACAAGCAAAAAATATATATATATAGCCGTGTTTTATGTCAAATGTCCTAATTTCTTAAGTGCTCCCCATTTCCATATTGTAACTTTAACAAACACCTTAATAAAGAATTGTCTCATTAAGTGTTTGCCTGCACTATACTGCCAAATATTCTTTGTAATAAGTATACTAATTGGAACATTTCCTTGGTTTCCATGTTTGGAGGATAAAAGGGAAGGAAGGGTCCTTCATTACATACTGTATACCGATAATCAGTTTTACCGTGTTTTTTCTGCTATTTAAGCCTTTTGTATTATTGGATATAGGTTTTGTAATAGCGGCTCGACTGATATATGGCCTTCCTGTGGTTGTTTTGAGAATTGCGAGACCACCACTACAGCAATGAAGAGAAACGAGTCAACAAGAGCGCTTACAGGTGAAGTAACTTAATTTGTTCTTCTTGATGTACTTGAACATATCAGCAAATAAAGCATTATACTAGACAACATCTATACTACAACCTAAAGTAGTTTTCAGTTACACTGAAGGAGCTGGGGGTTTTTTTCAGTTGATTTATGCATTTTTTTGTTAGAATTAATGTTCTTTCTTTGACACCTGTTTAGCTAATCAAATTTGTTTTTACAAAGATCTTTTTTTTTTTGTCAGTGTCTCCTCTACTCCTCTATTAATATTGATGTAGGAATAAAAGTTGCTTTCTTTGAGGAAGTAAAATTACAGGATTGTAAATAAAATAGCTTGTACTGTTATCATTTGTTGATAAAGCATCATTGTCAAAAAAAGTAAAACAATTTCTGTTCTGCATATTGGTCATCGGTCATAAATATGCAAATAATTGGTACTGGTATCACTTCTAAAAAGCAATATCAGTACATATTTAAAATGTATGCCGCTACATAATTGGAGGAACGTTGATGTTGAACTGGTCTTCAACTAGTGAACATAAAATATCTGCCACTGTAGAAATTAGTAGTAAAATTTTGCAACGTCAATAGTCTTTCATTTATTAGTTTGTTTAAGGAGGTCATGGTGAATTGGCGTTGGTAATTTTTGTGTTAACAGGTAAACTTTATACTGATCTTGTATGACAGTTACCTTTGTTTTGGCATAATATTCTATAAATTATAATAGTTTAATTGTTTGCTGGATTCAAAATTTAAATTACCATTTACTTTCTTTGGTTTTTCATTTAATTGTAAAAGATTTCTGAATGTGCTGTAGCCTGCACCTCCAAAGCAGTTTACATAACAAGCCATAAAGTCCAGTAATTACATTACTTGTAAATATAGACGGATATGTGACAATCCCATTAATTCAAAGAAAATAGAATTATAAGATGCTATCTCATGATTATATTCATTGCTATACTAGAAGAAACATCTAAGATGTAGTTTTCCACTTGAGTGTCTTTAAAGACATTAAGACATGATTTTTTGGTGACACATGGCATGTTTTTTTAGCCTTAGGGAGACTGGTCACTGTCGGAAGCCATTGTCTAGCGCTTATCCTGTTCCGGATTGCGGGGGCGCTGGGGCACATCCTGGACAATCGCCAGTTAAGTGCAGGGCTAACACTTGGAGACAGACAACCATTCTCACACACATTCACTCATATGGGCAATTTAGAGTAGCCAATTCACCTATGCCCAATCGCATGTGTTTGGAGGTGGATGGAAACCGGAGTACCTGGGGAAAACCCACGCAAGCACATGTAAACTACATACAGAAACACCCTTGGCAGTAATCAAACCCATGACCTTCTTAGTGTGGGGCATGTTCTTTTCAATCAAAATGAAGACAAAAAACTTTTAAGCAAATTCAGCCTTCGTACAAGAAGAGTTTTTTTTTTAAATGTAAAATGTTTTTTAAATAAAATGTACATTTTTTTCAAACTCCCCACACAGAGACCCTGGGTAGGAATCGAACCCATGCTTCCATGACCACCTTGCTGTGAGGCAGGCATGCTAACCACTCTGAACAGTATTATAACATATGTTATACTGTATAAATAACACTATTTTTTTTTTAACACACTCTATATTCTTTATTGCCAAGAGGAAGCATCAAAGACGCTACATGTTGGCTTTGTTAAAGAAATGTAAAATGTTAGAATATAGTCATTGCACTAATGTTTAGTTTCTAAAGGCACAGCTATTTTGGCATGAGCACTTTCTACTGCTGGGTCCTAGTCACAGATGTTCTTGTTCATGTGGAGAAGATGCTTCTCTGTCATCAGTGATGTATAAAAGGATTCTTTGGTAGGCCACTGGAATGTTTTAGAAGGAATACTAGCAGCTTGTGTATGTTTGTTTGTTGGTGTGTGTGTGTGTGTCAGTAAGAGCCAGAAATCTCTGGGAGAAAACACCTCTGACTAAAAATCTGACTTAACTGGGAAATGGATTCTTCTGGCCTGTGTAAAGTTCCTTTGTACATGTGTGCATGACCACCAGACTGCTCTTACGGCTTAGGGCCAGCGGATTGTGGTTTATAAACTCTGGTTTATTGTTTAAACCAAGAGAAAATTGATAAAGTGGAAGATGTGAGGTAGGGCTGGCATGATCTAAACCTCAAAAGTCTTGCTAAAGTTCCTGCATATATATATATTTATATTGTGCGCATGTGTGGTTTAGTGAGCTGTGAGGAAATTCTACCTATTTAAAGGAATACCTATTTTTAGTACATTCTTGTGTATTTATATAATTATTTTTACACAATGTATAAAATGTATTTTATCTGTATAACTTGTTTAAACTGCTGATTTTCTCTGTTGTTTTTAGTGCCATTCTGTGTAAATAACAAACACTAAGTGGGCAACAGTTTTGCGGGTAAAAATGTTTTATTGATAAAAGCTCTATAAAAACCCCAGCTTGGTTTGAGCTGCCATGAAGGATATAGCAACTCGATTATATTCGTTCCTAACCTGCATAGTATGCGTAAACGCATCTCTGCATACACAAAGAACATTGGCGTGTATTAGATACAACAGCCAAAGACCACACCAGGCTTTAAGCCTTTTCCATGTATCCGCATTGTTTTATGCATTGTGCTGCTGCCACCTGACTGGCTGATTAGATAACTGCATGATGGTGCACATGTACAGCTTTTTCTAATAAACTGGACATTACCATGACTAGCTAAGTCATCTGCTCCAAATGGATCCACTGATGCATGATTCCTTTATTTTAGAAAGCAGAATTTATTCTTCTTCAGTAATTGCTTTATCCTGGTCTGGATATAGATCCTATTACAGGAAACTTTAGAATGTGGAGGCAATATGTCCCAGATGAGACACCAACCCATCATCAGGAAAAAAGCGATCATCAGTAGCACACATGGTCAACTATCATAAAGACCTAAAAGTTATAAAAGCAACAGGAAACCAGGCAGGCCTAGATGAAACCTTTATGGACAGTAGAAGCACATAAAGCATTTATGAATATAATAATCAATGGCATGATGGCAGAGTGGTTAGCATTCCGACTTCACAGCAAGAAGGTCATGGGTTTGATTCCTGCCCAGGGTCTTTCTGTGTGGAGTTTGCCTGTACCCTTCCTCATGTCAGAAGTTAGTTTGCCTGTACCCTGCCTCATGTCGGAAGTTAGTTGGGATAGGCTCCGGCACCCCCGCAAACCTGAATAGGATAAGTGCATGTAACGTAACTAAAAGTTCGCTAACTAGCAAACCACCTAGCTAGACTAAATTGTTATCAAGTCATCTTAGCCACTGAGCTACCACATCCCTGGTTATGTTATTGGCCTGCTGGACAGATGATTGTGGGTTCAATTCCCTGCAACACCTAGCTGCCATTGCTGGGCCCCCGAGTAAGCCTTTAACTGCTCAGTTGTATAATTAAGATACATGTAAGTCTAAATACTAGAAATGTTATTATTCAAATCTTTACTAATGAAAAATAAATTCATTTAGTCATTTGGGTGTGTCACACTACCACATTTAGTCACACTAATATAGCCCTTTTCTTTTTATATAGCTTTATTTATATATTTATTTATTTTATTTATAAAGTTTAGAAGTGGCAATGGGGCATTGATCATGCTCGTATATCTACAAATCTTTTAAGCTTTGCTGTAATAAAATGCTACAAATCTTCAAGATGAAATGTTTCAAATTCCAAAAGGGCTGGCCAATTCGAAATGTCTGAAGGCCAATTCTTGAAGGTTGACATCATATCACCATATTTAGAGGTGTAGTTAAGATGTTAAGCATTCTGGGATTTTTTTTGTAAGTGAATTTTTAATTCAAAAATTATTTGATTAGGATTTCTGATTTAGTGTTACTGAAACAGAATTTGTCAGTGTAGTAGTGACATGTAGGTGATATTTGTGCGTAAGCCACACTGAGGTCATGTGTGTACTTTGAAGCTGTTTAAAATGGGAAAATGCAGTAATTCATTTGCATTGAAACTTGAAGCATTAATTTCATGAGGAAACCACTAATGCGTTGTGACTGAATTAGTCTGAAGTGTGTGCGTGCGTGTGTAGGATGTGGTTAAAAAAGCCTTTCAATTTCTGGTCCCCCACCCCTTTTAACCACTACCACCACTTTCTCTAAACAACACCACCAGGGCTTTGAGCCACGAACTATAAGCAACTGTAGAGGCTTTACATGTAATTATTAACCATGTTAAGGATATGAGACTGTTAATGTTACTAGCCAATAATGGTGGGACTATACTTTATTTTATTTATTTAAAAATCTTGACAAAGTTAAGTTTATTGGTCACATGCACATCATACAGTACAACATACAGTAAAATTCTCTAATTCCGCATATCCCAGCATACAAATTTGAATGCGGCGGTCAGAGCGCAGGGTCAGCCAGAACAAACGGCGCCCCTGGAGCAGGTGAGGTTAAGGGCCTTGCTCAAGGACCC
>JAOUQX010000033.1:10164421-10175498 GCA_028566295.1 Liobagrus marginatus
ACGCTGTGGTCAGAGCGCAGGGTCAGCCAGAACGAACGGCGCCCCTGGAGCAGGTGAGGTTAAGGGCCTTGCTCAAGTACTCAAGGGTGCTGGCTTGCCTGGTGCGAGACATGAACCCCCGACCCTCTGATCACTGACCCAGAGCCTTACCATTGAGCCACCACATCCCCCCATATGTTTTACCTCCATATGTTGAGTATTAGTTAGAAATAATTTTAATAATACACACTTGCTTTTCATTTGTGCACTCTTGACTTATGTCTCTGATGTTTATTGTAAAACTTTTTTAAACAACCACACCTTGGCAAAGTGTGCGAATCAGCTGTCATTAAATAAGAACAACGCTGTTTTGTTTTTTTTCTCTATAAATGGTGCCCTTCAGATCTTTATCATATTACATCTTATGTTGGTTGAAGTGAGTTGAAGTAACTTTGTCTTTAGGAGCATGCTAAATGAGAAATATGAACGTAGAATTTTCAATATTTTTCAAAAACATTCCATTTTAACACTGCTTGGTTAATTTATGGTTGATTTAAACACTAATTCTAGTGCTTTCAATGTATTAAAGATGATGGGGTTTTAACTAGCAGTAGACCTTATGGTAAGGCCAATGAACCTGCGTCCAACTTTAAATACACTTTCCATTTATCCTGCTAAAACTTGGTTCATACCTCATCCACCCGCTGACCTCACCATTTTGTACGTGTCTGTACACCATGCAGCTCTAGACTTGGCCAAGGCAGAGATGACAAATTCTTCATTCGCCCACTCAGCGTCTAAGTCCAGGTAGCTCCACCCACCCTCTATTGGGTGCTTTGTTGAAGATACTGTAATTACATGTTACGGAGTTGTGGAGTTCAGAGATTCTCGTGTACAGGGAAAATGGGCATTCAATTATAGCTGTACTCTATAGACTGCTGTGTCAGCGCCAGACTCTGGGCTCTGTGTTTAAGACCACTGTTTGCTTTAATTATCCTATTGCTTAAGGTCTTTTATAGTCAGGTATCATTTGAACTTTTTCTTGACCAGTACTGTCCACCAGGCATATTGGAGTCTTAATGGAGAATCAGGATTTCAGGCCTGGGATGAATATCAGGGTACAATGTAGGTGAATGTTAAAGACTTGAAAAAGACTTCCCTGGCTAATGGTTTTTAATGGAAGATTTTTAAATAATTCATACAAGAATCGAATTATTAGAGTTCTTAGCCATAGTGTATGTCCATTGTGTGTGCACTGCTTTTTTGTGCTAAATGGTCAACTGTGGATTCTAAAAACTGCAATTAGCAAATTGTATAATACTTAGAGAGGCAAGTCAACAGTTACTTAACTATAGGCGGCTTACTGTGTCTAACCTCGTGACGTAAGACTAACAGCTGATCAACAAAGCCTACTACTTTTACAGCTACAGCGTTGGGTATTTTCCTCCCTGAAATCATTTTTTTTTTTTTTAGAATAGCTTGGCTAATATAACAATCCTGCCGGAGATGGCATGATAAACTATAAAAAAAAAAAATTCCCCCCAGACAATATTTTATGTATGTTAATCTTTAGCCATTCTAAGATATATAATGAAAGTAATCTAATAAACTGTCAGAATTTGGACAAAAATACAAGTTTATTGAAATGTATAAATAAATACAGTATATGATCAGATAAATTCAGTTATAAGTCCTAAAGTAAAGGTCATTTTCTCCGAATGGTCATTCAGCATTAAAAGCACTAACAGAGACTAACTGAGTGTGATTCAGTAACAAAGAGAGAGTGTGTGAAATGATCCCTAAAAACAGAAGCGTGATTGTTGCGTCAAAGCCGACTAGCCCTCCCTATCATTAGGCATTGCTGGTTCACTAGTAAAGTAAGGGTGTAACTCTGAGATTAATCACATGAGTAGGTGGGTAGTTTAAGGCCCAAAAAACTGTCAGAACAAATTTGTAATCAATCCTATAAGGAGAGATGTCTGGTGGTGTGTAGACTGAAAACATTGTTCATGTACGGCTCTTAAAGCGTGACGCATAACGCGGTTGCAAAAGATGGCTCTGTAAACAGATAATTCAGGGAAAATCCTGAAAATCCTTCACAATGATTTCTCCGACATTTTCTGACAAATACGCTGGCAGCTATTGATTTCATTTTGTCAGCTTAGTGTTCGAATGGAATGGAAAAGCCAAACGCGCAATAATATCTCTTTTTTTATTATAATGTACTGTATTTATCATATAATATTTCCGACTCCATATGAATCAGTTGTGGATTGTCTGTGCTTCTCTCTAATGATGCTGTTTTAACTTGCATCTGAGTAACAGCTTTTGTAACATTCGCCTATACACGATGAACTCTTATAAAAGCACAGCTTATTTTGCAATGGTAGTGTTTAAAAGTCAAAGTCAGGGAACATTTACCTAGCGGAATGATACGAAAGATTTATTACACACGCTATGTCTTCTAATGTGTACTGCACAAGTAGTGAATTGCTTTTGGAAGGTGTTTTCTGTTACGCAGTCTTGTTTGTGATTTTCACTTGAAATCCAGTCAGCTGAAGCTCCTTGAAGGTCAGTTTGTTTTATGGGCAGCCTCGCGTTTCTCTTTCCAGGATATTCATGCTGCTGAAAATGTCCGCTTTTTAAATCAACAATTTTAAAAGCATGTTTGTTTTGCTGTAGATTGGTATTTTCACACTGGTATTTCCTAGCAGTGCCACCCATATTTGCAACTGGATTTGCTGTGCTTGTTCTTTCAGGTGAAGATAAACAGAAATGAATTGCTTGATCTGATCCTCTGGAAGCGTTACTGTTTTCACGAACATTTCTCGAAATAACACTTAAGTCATTTACATTTGTACTTTGGATAAGTATAACGTGAAGCTATAGTGGAGCCAGAGTCAACTGAGAGTTCAGCATTTTTGGTGTGGACTATCAACCCACATGTACACACAGAATTTCCTGTACGCACTTGTGACCTGAGGCATTGAACATTCCATCAAAATCATCCACGCAAAGACGGGACATTCTAGCTGTATCAAAAAATATCCTGTACATGAGTGTTAGTTGGATTGATTTGGTCATGACACAAGAACAATAAGTTTTTACTGAAACTGTCGACCACAAAACCTCATGTAGGGAAAACATTTATCTATATACTTGTGCATATGCCATTTTACTTTATTGTTTGGGTGATGTTAAGTGCGCGTGCGTGTGTGCGTGCGTATGTAACCCTATATAAATATATCCATCCTAACTTATACGTTGTCTTTTCTGTTCTTACAGAAAAATATGGGATGAAAAGGTCAAAGATCCATCTACCAGGTAGGATGTTTTTGGACCCATTTGGTATGTGCCAATTTTGTCTTTTCAAGGCTTGTATTGATGCGCATATAAATAATGCAATACAATGTCGCTCAATATTAGATTCATGGGTCTAACCCACATCTGTGCTATAAAATGTACTCCTCTGCACTTTTTTTGGCATTGCAATCTGACTTGACCACTCCTGACCTCTTCCAACAGACTGAGTTTTATGGCCAAAAAGAAGAGTTTCTGGGTGGAGAAAGTGCATTGCTTTGGTACAGAGCCCAGCCTGGCAGAGTGTCATGCCCAACTCTCCATTCCTCACAGTCCTTCCCCATGTAAAAATGGACGCTACGCAGTTGTCCACTGCAAACCAGGACCGCAGTTTTCACGCATGTCTTCAGGCAGGCCTCAAGCCCCATATCCTATCAAGGTATACCTTATGGCACAAACGTAGGGAGGGATGTTTATAGAGTTTTTGTTTTTAAGACAAGCTGAGAAAAAAACCCTCAAAGCCTGCGTAATTCTCATAACTATTTTTTTCATCCATTAATACCCTTAATAAGCATGTCATAACATTTGAGAATAATGTTTTATGATGTGTTACGCAATTTGTTGCGCCTTTCCCTAGCCGGCAGTGCGTTTGAAGTCAGGACCTCGTCTAGGTGAAGGCAGGGTGGAAGTTCTGCGTGAAGGAAAGTGGGGAACTGTGGTTGATCATCTTTGGAATCGTTTCTCTGCTAGCGTGGTGTGCAGAGAACTGGGTTTTGGTACTGCTAAAGAAGCCCCTACAGGAGCCTACATGGGCCAAGGTAAGGTAGTGTGTTAGTTGGTATTGTATTGGGTGACACAGTGATGCAGTTAGTCACCTCACAACTTCAGGGTCCTTCATTTAATCCTGAATTCTGGTTACTGTCTGTGGAGCTTCATATATGTATTTGTTTCTCTTCCCACCTTCCAAAAACTTCCCAGTAGATCTATTGCCTGAGATTAATTGTCGCTTGACAATGAGTGTGTCCGTGACACTCTGCTACTTTATCCTGTGCGTATTCCCCACTGCATGTCTTGCTATTTTGATATGTTGAAAGTGTTTATCATAATAAGAAAGTTTATGATTTCTTTAGAGCTGTGTCCAGTCAAGTTAATCGATTGACTGCGGTAACCTTCAATGACAGTTTTTATTTATAGGATGAAAGGTGGAGTATTCTGCCTTTTGTCACTTAATCCAATGTAACTAAAATGAAACACACAAACTGTACGTAACTTAATCTTACATTCCTATCTAATATACCCGTTTCATGCTTTTCCTTTTCCCTCAAAAATTAACAAACAGTCCCACCATCCTGAGGTATTAAGTTGATTCTCTTTTAAGCCGGATTTTTGTGTAGGCTGTTTCAAGGAAAACTCCTTTTTAGGTTCGTACCCCTTTTTATTTATTAGGCTGTTTTGTGACCATGTTTAAGTTAGAATTGCTGCACAAATGAAATAGTTTAAAAAGAAAAGTCTAGACCAACCAAATTTGCTTCCAACATAATTAGCAATTGGAATGAAGTTTAATGCTAGCAGTTAGGCTAACTGCTAGGTAGCCTAATTTTAAATTCTGGTATTCCTAATTTTAATACTGGTAGCCATGAATTTTAAATAACTTTTACTCAGGAAGAGGCTTATTCAAGGTAAAATAAAAGGTACACTGCACATTTGGGCTGGTCTGTACTCTAATTATTACACGTTTATTCAAAATACATGACTACTATTACTGTAATTAATGATCCAAAACCTTGCTTTTTTCCACAGACAGATAAACTTTATTTCTGTAACATAATTAGTCAGATTGGTTCTGTGTTTGTCTGAGTCAGCTGGCTAAAACTGAGTCAGCGCTCAATGATTGTGGTGATTATTTTTAAAAGTGGGCGTACATGGTTGTGTGTGGATCATTGACTGTTTTTTTTTATTACTGAACCCATTAATGGTAAAAAAGGAAGCAGTGTGTAGGAATGTTCTCTGATGCATACACTTTTGGCACAATAACAGTAAATTCATTGTACTTTGGCTGTGAAACGATCCACATTACAAAGAACAGCATGATTTGTAAAAATCTCAGTCCGAGGTTGTGTCTTGATAAGATAAAACTAATTCTTGGGATAATACATTTGTAGGGTCAGCACAGTGGCAGAGTGGTTTGCACTCCTGCCTCACAGCAAGCTGTGTGGAGTTTGCATTTTCTCCCCGTGCTTGCGTGGGTTTTCCCTGGGTACTCCGGTGTCCTCCTGCCTCCAAACACATGCGATTGGGCATTGGTGAATTGGCTACTCTAAATTGCCCATAGGAGTGAATGTGAGTGTGAATGGTTGGCTGTCTCTAAGTGTTAGCCCTGCGATTAACTAGTGATTGTACAGGGTGTACCCCGCCTCACACACTAAGTTAGCTGGGATAGACTACAGCGCCCCCACAACCCTGAACAGGATAAGAACTAGACAATATATAAATGAAATACATTTGTATAACTCTGTTGTAATGACAGACAACGATATAAACACTGAAATAATTACTATACTGTTCAGTAAAGTCTGCTGCCATATCATTAATTCAGTGGTATTGAAATTCAATTAGATTATATGCTCAACCTTCTGTTTATGATGCACAGCTTTCATGTTTCTACACACACTGTCCATTTTATTAGTGTACCAACAATTCTGCTGCGTCTAATTACACTTATAATAGCACCACACACGTTCACACACACGTTTTGCTATCTTAGTGAGGACATTCCATATGCGTAATAGTTTTTATAGTGTACAAACTGTACTAAAACGAACTTACAAACTTAACCCTACACAACACACAAAACATTCTGCATTTTTAGACTTTTGATAAAACATTAAGTCTGTTTTTATATCGATTTTACTTATGGGGACTCATGAAACGTACACATAAAACATGCTTATGTTGTAATACTCATGTTATTATACAAATTTGTGTCTTCATAAATTCATGAAAACAAGTTCTCTTCCTCTCTCACGCACACACGCACACAAATAATTAAATATTTGGGAAGCATAGGGTGGCAGCATGCAGTGTTATGATCTCACACTTACTCCAGGGACCCCTGTGTCCTTTTTATGCCCATGTGGGTTTACTTCACATTCTAACGTTTCCTCCCTTCATCAACCCATTCTGTGACATAACTGTCATATAAAGTTGATATGAATTACTTTCAAGGAAAAACCCAATGATGAGAGGAAACGTTCTATATAAGTTGCATTTTCTTCAACACATGATCAATTGCCAAAATTACAGGGACAATGGATGAGTATCTGTTTCCATTTCTAACCGACGGTGTATTTTGGTCCATATATGTAATTTTCTGTATGAGGTGTACGTACACTTAAAACCTCAAAGCCGAAACCAGTTTCTTGTGATTCCCTCCATGGTCGAATGATTTCCCAGAACCATGGTAAAACTGAGACTGTGCAGTCTTCATTTAGATAGTGTGGTTATCGTGTTTGTCCCTGTAAGTAAACAACTGGTGGAGATTTCAGTGGCTGGTTTGAAAATGGTTTTTTGATGAGTTGTAGAATTTAACAAAACACACCATACTGTAATTTAAAACAGCCACTTTTATCCAAAGCCGCTCCCCAAAGCTCCAAGCAGCATTTTCTTGAAAATGCCGTTAGAGCACAGAAAGATAAGGAAAAGCATATGATTACACTTCTCTCACATTATCCTTATTAAAAGTCATTCCTTAGTCCTCATTTTCACTATTTCACTTTTTTAACATGTGAGATGAACAAATGTATAGAATTATTTGTGTGTAATTGTTATCACAGAGCTGGCAGCCAGACTGAGCTGATATTTGCTGTCTGTTTGGCACGGTTATATATAGAGACACCGATAATCAATAAAAGCAAGCAGACATTTATTGTTCGTTTTATTTGCTTAATTATCTTACTGATACTAATTTCAAGACGTGGAGGAATGTGATTGTTCCCTTCTCGGTCCCTTTGCACAAAGCCCCTGAGCCCAATGGGGACTGTGTGCTATCCTTGGTGTGAAAGATTATCCATCAATAATGAAGGTGTTCTACACAGACCCCTGACCTCAACCGCAGTTTTGGGATAAACTGGAACACCGACAGCACCCCAGACATCCTTACTCGAATATTACTGCCCGATCTCACTTATCATTTTCTAGATAAATGAACAAATCTCCACATCCAAACTCCACAATTTAATTGAAAGCCATTCCAGTCTGGAGGTTAGTATAGTCTGAAGGTATTATAGAAGTAATAGTGGAATATGATGTCCAAAAATCACTTATTGTTCTGATGTCCTAATACTTTTGTCCATATGATGTATTGACAAAATAATCTTGTAATCTTGGTAATGTTTAAAACCATACTGATGGTTTTTTTCTGTTATTTGTACAGGAACTGGGCCGATCCATATGAACTCAGTTGAATGCACAGGAAACGAGCGCTCAATCTTGGATTGTAATTTCCAACAAGTCCAGCCCTGGACATTCAAACACACCCAAGATGCATCTGTCAGATGTAACGTTCCTAAGACCGGCTTAGAAACCACAGTGAGTATAAGCAAATATCTTTTAATTCTTACCTCTATGGAATAAAATCTTTAAAGTATAAAAATACTAGAAACTTTTACCTGACTGTATTTCGCCTTGGATAGAAAATTACGTTTTTACCAGTGCATATAAAAATGGCTCATTATCATTTTAGTTTTCAAAGTCCTAAGCAAACAGAATGTATTATTATGTTATAAAACTTTGACTAAAAACTGATAGTAAAAAAGCAATCATGATATTATGATCAGGGGGTCAACATGCTGGTCAGCAGTTGTTTTAATGTATGTGTACTGCCTTTAAATTCCTGTGTGGCAATGTTTCCGCTTGGCTTTTAAAATGTTTTACAGGCTCTTAATATATTCATTGGAGTGAGGGTTATTACTGATAAGACACGATGTATCGCTGGATTTGCACTTTATTTATTGTATTTATTTGTCAATATGTATGCAATTGGGTGTGTGTGTGTTTGTCAGGTGCGTTTAGCAGGGGGCAGAGATGTGGCAGAAGGCCGTGTGGAAGTGCTCATGGAGGTTGGGGGCAGGAAACGGTGGGGGGCAGTGTGCAGTGAAAACTGGGGTATTAATGAGGCAATGGTAGTGTGCAGACAGCTGGGCTTTGGCTTTGCTGTACGCGCCCATCAGGTGAGCATGCATTCAGCACATGGGACTGATTAAGAATGCAACACATTCCAGCAATCGTTGAATGTGTCACTTGTTCTCTACGTTCTAAACACTGCCACAGGTTACGTCTGTATGCGGATTGTGTCGTACATATTCTCAAGGATTTATACACTATTTGTTCTGTTATGTTAAATGGGTGGGACTGGAAGGCACAGATTTCAATTAAAGGGTGTGTTTTACGATGCAAATTGTATTTTTGCTTACGTTTATGGAAATCTTATAGAACAAAGGTCTCCCTCTTTGTAACGCATTTCCACTTAGGAAAACATATGCTATGTACAACCATTCATATCTGTGTCATAGCAAGTTTATACTTCTTTTCATTCATCCTGAAAGTAGACCGAACATTTCACGAAGCAGAAAATTTGTAAACGCATAATTACTTTACTCAAACTGAAACTATTTAATCATAACCCTAACTCTAGCTGTTCATTTTAAAGAGCATGCAAAACACTTTATTTAAACGTTACTTATCTGTGAACAGGATACATATTACTGGCCTGGAGACCCTAATGCCCAGGAAGTGCTGCTAAGTGGGACTCATTGTGTGAGCACTGAACTGTCCATTCAACAATGTCGGAGAAACAGCAACATATACTGCCCCCGTGGAGGAGGACCCAGAGCCGCCGGAGTCACCTGCTCAGAAAGTAAATTAGTTTTTTGTTCAAATATATACCATGTCTGTGTTAATTATGTGGATATAGGTTTTGGATTAATACCTTTTTAAAAGCGTCATCTATAAGCAAGGTTCAGCATATATTCTGGCAATTAGGGGAATTCATGATGGCATAAATTCTCTGTTCTAATGCAACGATTCACCATCACAATTTTCAATGCATACGAGTGTTTTTCATTGTATGTAATCAATGCTTTGACAACCATGGCCAATTAGCTTCAATACGAAGACAACACATCATTCTACAAGGAAACTTGGACAGGTTCATTGGAAGTGTTTTTAGTTTTGATGTTGTAATCCTACTTGCTATAAAGATTTTTACCTGATGTATATAGTTGCCCCTGACCTGGTGGTGGATGCCCAGCTGGTGCAGGAGTCGGCGTATCTGGAGGATCGACCACTTCACCTGCTAACCTGTGCCCATGAGGAGAACTGCCTCTCTTCTTCAGCCAGCCGCATGAACTGGCCTTATGGCCATCGGCGTCTGCTTCGTTTCTCCTCCCGCATTATGAATCTGGGTAGAGCTGACTTCAGGCCCAAAGCTTCACGAGAATCCTGGACATGGCACCAATGCCACCGGTAAGACTTGGAAGCAAAGGAAATAACACAGCAGTTAAACCGGTTGAGTGGAGTAGCTTATAGTAGTTAATTAAATTTGCAATTAAAATGATAATTTTACTTGAGCATCTTTTTATAATATGGAATAGTTCAACTAAATGAATAAGAATATACCAGGATAGACCAGGATAGCCCTGTTCTATACTTTACTCATTAATCTTGTAAAGAAACACTGCTGAGGTTTGAATTTCAAAGCTGCTCATTCAGGCAACCTGAATAAACAGAGCTGCAAACACAACTCTGCCAAGACATCAACAGCATTCAGTAAAGGGTGTTACCCTGTAGCCAACACCTTCATGCTGAAGCAGTGAGGTCATTTAGTAACACTCTACAGTACAGCTCAGTGTTCTATACTTATTCACAATTACAGTTTCCTTCATATGGCATCTTCCTTAAGACACAATCTAATTCAAGTCATTGAACCTTAAACATGATTAACGCCGATCTGATTAGTGAGCGTTTGATTTGACACTGTATTCACAGGCACTACCACAGCATCGAAGTTTTTACACACTACGA
This sequence comes from Liobagrus marginatus, assembly GCA_028566295.1. Classification (NCBI taxonomy): domain Eukaryota; kingdom Metazoa; phylum Chordata; class Actinopteri; order Siluriformes; family Amblycipitidae; genus Liobagrus; species Liobagrus marginatus. The sequence continues at coordinate 10,174,781 of JAOUQX010000033.1, forward strand.
CCTTCTCACACTCAACGGAACCAGAGTAGCAGAAGGCCACAAAGCCAGCTTCTGTCTGGAGGACACTTATTGTCCCGAAGGTAAAAATGCATGCAAAACATTTTTTAAAGGTCTATTTTGGCATGACATATAGCAATAAGCTTTACCACCATTTGTTATACAGGGCTTCACAAACGTTTTTCATGCTACAACTACGGAGATCAAGGCATTTCAGTGGGCTGTTGGGATACATATCGACATGATATTGACTGCCAGTGGGTAGATATCACTGATGTCAGGCCAGGAGATTATATCTTCCAGGTATGTTTTATATATTATTGATAGTGTTTGTTATATTATGGTTTTATATTGTGCTGTGTGATATTTCCATAAACCACTCGTAATGGACCAGCTTTCCAAACGTATCCCTCCCCACACCCTGCTGAGATTCTCTTTCATTAACACAGTCCATGAACATTTTCTTGATTGGAATATAATTATCACCATTTAAATCACTGCTTCTGCATTTGGGTTTATTTTACCCTGAGCCTGTTCCTCATAGCAAAACTACAAAATTAGCATGAGCTGCTTTAAGGCTCCTTTTTTATACATCTCATTCTACTGCAGTAAATGGTGAGTATATGGAGATCTGTGCTTTAATTACAGTCTATCGATGTGTTTATACCATTTAAAAGCTTTATTTAGTATATGCATCGTATCTGAGCACAAGATGGAGCGC
>JAOUQX010000033.1:10183709-10210982 GCA_028566295.1 Liobagrus marginatus
GCGTTCAAATTCGTATGCTGGGATATGCGGAATAAAAACATTTCACTGCATGTATGTGTATGTGATAAATAGGATCTTAAAATGAAATGAGATAGATCTAGATTTTTACTTCCCAAAAAAACAAACTCATTTGGACTCTATTGTTCTAGATAACTAATTATAGCGCTTTTAAAAAGCTTTTAACACATGGTACTCAATGGATATGTTTTAAGGTTAGGTTTTCTGGCTAGGAAGATAAAGTCCTGCATCTTATTTTATCCTAGGTTCAGATAAAGCTGAACTGTATATGCAGAACTGAACGCAGTAGCACATCACTAGGTGCTGCCAGGTTTTATTGCACAATAAATAAATCCTGAACAAGGCCTTCTGGGGCTCACTAACCATATAGCTAGAGAAACAAACTTGAATGACATTTTAGTCCTCTGAGCACTGCTCTTTAACTTCACACTACTCAGCTCAGGTACCGTCACAAGAACAGCAACATGGGTATATTTATGTAATTGTTGAGTCTAATAATATTTTATGGGTAATAAGCGATTTACCCCTATGCATCATTCTTTTTTTAAGTGCGCTTTCGTCAAAAAGTGTTTGCCAACACAGTTTGGTGATACTTAATGTAATTACAAAAAATGTATTCTGATTTATTAGAGCCTAATTTTAATCTTCTAAAGTGACGTTCAACAAACAGAAGTCATAGAAGTTTACAAAAAGGGAATTTATAGCCCCTTATGAGAAATCAATCAAGGTCAGGGAAATGTGTAATTAATACAGAGGTATGAAAGATTACTCCCGTGCATTCTGTGGTTTACCCCCAGCCTGATGCTGCCTTGTTATTTATCTACTCTGTCAGAATGTTTTTGTGATTATGGATGTCATACAGCAATAACCCCCTCAAATCAATATTACTTAAATTAAAGTAAAAAGTGAATTTCCGCAGCTGGCCACACTCACAGGTGGCAGGAGGTCATCGGAATTACAATAAATGTAGCCTACATACCAGAGATAGGGGCAGACATCAAAAGTAATACTGTGAAGCTGGTGATGACTCTAATATTATGACTTGCATATAAAACGGATGCAGAGTTATTCGGGGATATTTTGTCCTGTAATTACACCGTTTACACCGCGGTTAAATGGATCTTATAAGTCATTATTTTGTACTCATTGACGCAGTATTTTATATAATTCATTGTTAGCTTATGCTAATAGCTTATACCCCCTTGCTGACCAAACCATTTATTATACAGTCTGAACTCTTTGAGGTGTAGAAAAGTAGGCCACTGTACTCTACTGAGGTTTAAGATCTGTTTGTGAGACCCTACTTGACCCCTCTCTTTAAATCAATAATCCATTAGTTTGGGAATAGCACCAGCTTTAACCTTAGCTTCAGTGCAAAATAAATTCTTACCACGTGAGTCACGGTACCTTTGCACCAAGCAAGAGGTGTAATGACGCATAGGTAGGCCTTTACAGATTAAATAAATCCCTCTGAAGCAGAAAAAAATTCTAAAGGGACTTGCTACATTTAAATTAGGAAGCTCAGATTCCTCACAAGGAACTTCAAACATGCATCCTTTGCGTTTTGTTCCATGGAAACTGAACATGAATGCTAAAAGCAATTACACTTTCTGAGGAATATTGCAATGATTAATTGCCAGGAAGCTTCCTCTGTAAAACATGTCCATGCTGGCATCCGGTTCCCACCTCACAATGCTATCACTGGAGATGGACAAGTCTTCTCTAATCTTTTATAAGAGTTCTCTAAATCGATTTGTAATTAGTTTGAGAGAACGTGAAATATGACAGAGGTAAGAGTTAAGCACCATCTGCTGACATGCCTCTTTATCTTAGCAAAGCAATTTTTGTAAAATGTCAATTTAAATCTCAGACCTAACTGTTTTGAATGATTTGTCCTGCTCCTCCTCATTTAACAGCCGCTACACATTGGAGCAAACATGCAACACAAGTGAATCAAAACGACAACCATGCTTTTACACAAATATTATCTGCCAGATTATATGTAGTGACATTTATTTTTTAACACACTCCTGACAGACACTGATTGGTTACGACATTTTGGACAAGCTCCCTGAAAGCTTGTACAAGCTGGATCGGTTAGAAATCACTCTCGGATTTCACTTATTGACCTGACAAATCCTAAGGCCACGAAAGCCATGTGTCAAAACCATCATCATGATGTATACACGTCTTGGGTTTGTTAGATAAACTATATGGCCAAAAGTTTTGGGGACCTGTGCATCACATCCATGTGTGTTTTTGAACATCCTATTCCAGAATTTCAATTTTAGCCACAATAGTATTTGTTGGTTCGAACACTAATATTGTCTGAGGTGCAGCCAGCATTCCTGGTGTTTAGTGGGTTAAGCATTGACAATTGCTCGATATGGTGAACCAAGTGTTATTGAGGTAGTTATCCAGTATTCTACCCTTCAGAACTGACTCGTAGACACTTGGACTATAACAAACTGATTGTTGATCTAAAGGGACCCTAGAGCTAATTAAATGCCTTGGAAGGCTATATTCTAAAATACATGTCATCGATACCAGGTATAATAATGAATAATTACATAACACTGAACAGGGTTAAGTCATTGCATACACATAAGCGTCTATAAATGATCATGTCGCACATTACGAGAACCATGAGACGATGAGTGCACTTCAGGAGAGTGGGAGAAATATGACGGCATCCATCAGAAACTAGGCAGGCAGGTAGAAGAAGCAAGTGGAAGAGAGATTCTGCCAAGGACGTTTTAGTGCACTGCCAGTCTTTAATGATGTATTGACCTTACAATAAACCATAATTCGGGTAATGTGTTCTCCTCTGCCACTGTCAGAGCTCAGACTAGCAAGAATTGCATCTGCTGTTAAGACAATACAGGGCAGTATTGCAGCACAGGCACACAGAACAAAATTACTATGATATAGGAATCCACCACAAAACATAATCCCTTATTGCCCAGTTTCAGAGTTAACCCTTTTGCTACACAGGTTCCAGAATCTGACTGACCCAGACAAAGCTACTCGACTTCTGTGGTAAATTCTCAGCTGAACTGATGAGTTAATTGGTTCTTTTGAGTTATCATGGATAAATGCTAAAAGAAATGTACAAGTTAGCAAAATCCACGAATGAAAAAATCTACAAATGATTACTGTACTGTTTAATGTACATTTGGTGAGAACTGTGATAGGTATTTAAAATCAGAGGTGAAATCAAAGATTGCATGTTGCTGTTGTGATTAGGCAAAAACGCAGCCCTGAAAGAGCCATTTCTTATTGGTCAACTGAGCTGAATGATTAGATTATTTACATTTACATGTACAGTATATTTATAACATTTGCCAGAATTCATCCTAAGTATCTTACGGAAGTACAATAGAGTCTCTATCACAGCCATATCGACCTTGTAAAACGATCGACAAACCTCGTTTAGCATAAAGAAAACATACAACAAGCGACATTTTTTTTAAAGTGCTCATTAACTGTAAGTACTGCAAAAAGAGGCAAATCTTTAGTCATCATCTGAAGACAGTGTCTCAACTGTTTGTACACTAGTACCGTTTGTAGGCATACAGTACGTAAACTAGGCAGTTACCTAGGCCTTCACCAGCTGCCCTGCCCCCAACCGAAAGCATTAATTTTTAAGGGGTAAAGCCCCATATATTATGATTATTTTTTAGCTATTTTGCTATAGAGAAATAGAGATGTATAGGGTGAACGTTGATGTACAGTATATGTTTACATACTTGAATTCAGGCTATTTCGAAACGATTATTAAATTTGTTTTCCAGAAGACAAATCTATTTTGTGGAAGTTTGCGAATGGTTAATATGGTGTGGTGGAAGAGCATTCTGGCATGTGTTGTGTTTAGGGAATGGGGGCCCTACGAATGGCCCTGTTGGGGGTGGTGGTGGCTCAATGGTAAGGCTGGGTCAGTGATCTGGGTCTGGGTTCAAGCCTTGCACCAGGCAAGCTACCATCATTGGATCCTTGCTCCAGGGGCGTCGCACGTTCTGGCTGACCCTGTGCTCTGACCCCAGCGTCCAAATAGGTATGCTGGGATACACAGAATAAAAACATTTCACTGCATGCATGTGTATGTGATAAATACGATCGGAATTTGAATTTGTTGCACATGCAATGCATTCACATTATCGGGTGAATGGTGTTTACCTTACCAGGTATTTAATTACCTTAGCAGCCCACCACAGCCAGGAAATCGATCTGAATCTCTTTCTAGGCATACAAACAACCTCTCGTTAAATGTGGTTAAGTTTAATTATTGATTGTAGAATTGAAGCCAAATGCAAGGGATCCTTGTACGCTGTGAAAAGAAAATGCTGTCTAGAGCTGGGTTTGGGAAATCTTAATTAAACTGAGGGCTAAAACACAATCTTCTATGGAAATACTTAAAAAAAAAAAAAAAAAAAAGGAGCCACAGAGTAATCGGCAGTCAACAGGACCAACTATGCTCTTTCAGACGCCATCAGTCACAAAGTGTTTCATAAAGGTGAGAACTTTTTTTCAGAACATTAAAGACGATTTTGCACTGTCAGCTGTACTGCCACTAACTCTATGATGCACTCTTTAGTTGACATGACAGGTTATGAACTGACTGGCCTGGGCCATATACCATTTGTTCATACTTGCATTGCATTGCTGGCAATTTTTCACTGGATTAAGTACATCATCCCGATACACTATATCTGCTATCCAAGCACCAACGGAAGAGGAGAAATGACATTTTTCGAACATAAATCTCAATCATATCATATTAACATGTTGGTTTAATCATGCCTGTCAATCAGGCACGTGCAAGTGTGGGGTGTGGGGGGTCTATGGTTTTTGGGCTTGAGCCCGGCCTTTTTTCAAAAGTATCTAAAAGTGCCCCCTTAAAATATTTAGTATTTAATTAGTTTAATTAAACAAAATGAGCGATATGTTCCTAAGGATTTATAAGCATCATTTTAATTATTTTTTTCCTCCTACATATCCCGCAGTATATTACATTATATGAGTCTTCCCCAAAATGGTGCCACAAAGTTGTAGCATTCCATTATTCCTTCACTGGAACACCCCTGCCTTAAAGTGGAATATGGAACTCCTCACCAAACATTAGTGCTCACTAATACTATTGAGGCTGAATGAACAAGTTTCCCCAGCCACACTCCAAAATCGAATGGAAAGCATTTCCAAAAGTGTGGAGGCTATTTTAGGAGCGATAGTGAGACTAACTATTAAAAACTACGGACTAGACTCTTAAAAAACACATATGGATGTGATGGTCAAATTTATTTTATTACTTTTTTCATAAAACATACCCCTTGTTACGCCTCTAAAAGAACACTTTTAAGAAGTTTTAATAGACAGTATGATACTCGAGAAACTAATTTATAACAAAAGACGGTCTGGGGAGGTCACGTGGCGAAACTCCCGTCCCACATCCCCTTGACTACTTTAACAATGTAATTTAACATGTTTTATTTATTAGATATCTATGGAAGCCCAATTATGAGAAGTTAAGTCATAATTATGAGATGTTAAGTCATAATTATGAGATAGCAATGTTCAACAAAAAAAGGAGAAAAAGTAAGTTTGCGTTTTTTTTTTACTTTTTTAGTGGCGGGAATGGGCTTCCATAGACATCCAGTAGATTGCAGCGCGTGAATGGAAATAGATCTGGTGCTGATCTCGGATCAGTGGTAGAGCGCAGCAGGCTGCTTCTTCTGCCGCAGGTTTGGCTCAGCCCTCCGCGCACGTCATTGGCTATCTTCTTAAGCATTTACGCCAAGCTCCTATTATTGGGCGGATACTTACACAACTGGTTTCATAAACCCAGTTGTGTAAGAAGTTATGTTGTATAAAAAATAAAAAGGGAGACAGTTCTGTAGCACATAAGAGTGGGAGAGGATATCCGCTGGGAATCGCATCGGAGGAAATCCTTTAGCACGCTGGGGACGTGTTATTCATGTAGGTGTTTGCGTGCTGTTGGGCTCATGGCGTGTCACATATAGAAAGTTTACCGGTAGAGCGTCGGGATTTAATGCATGCAGCATGCATATATATATATTTTTTAATAACTTATCATTAGTTTTAATATATTGCCGGATGTGTCGTTTGTTTTGAAATATATACATTTTTAAATAACTTATATTTCTTAAGAATATAGGTGATATAGCGTTCATTAATGTATTTGCTGGTTGTGTCCTGATCATTTAAAAAAAACTTTTTTGCGTGAAATATGCATCTTTTCCCTCTTCTTTTTGTTAGTGTTATTTCTGAACTGTTGTAGATGATTTAGTAAAAATGATCTGTTTTGCTGATGTGCTTCTGTAATTTTTTTAAACCATCTGTGCTTGTTGCGGAGTGTACTTGCTGTGTGCACGTGCTGCGCGCACTTGCTGTGTGTGGAAGAGTCTTGGATTCATAAACTGATGCTGCAGATCTTTGACGCAGTCATTTATGCTTCAATTTGAACGCCTTCTGCTACGACAATTGTGAAAGCTTTAACATTAGCTTTGCCTCAGTTTCCTCTTTTTTATTTAACGTTTCTTTGCAACAACATGATAAAGTAGTATCTCCAGCATTGTTTCCTCCATTATGTATTTCATTACTAATAAAATGTCTGTAAACAATGTCTGTAACTAAAATATAACAGATTATAATGTCTCATCGGTTATAGTCCAAAAAAAATGCATATACTTTATAATTAATAGTGCAGAGTTAACTCTATGGATTCACTAGTAGAAGTTAGCCTAATATTTAAAGTGAACACTGTAAGGTTATGCAGTGCTGTTTGTATGGTTATATATGTTCATTAGTCCACAACTGCAGTGAGATGCATAGACACCATATGCCACCTCAAGACTAATAGCATGTATAAATACCGCTTCACCAAGGACTTGTCTGTGCCTTGACCTTGCTGTCACTTACAGATGGTCAGCAGTTTTAAAATGTAATTTTAATCACGTAGTAATTTGGCCTATAATGCAGATTGGCCAATCCCCAATCCACACTTTCTTCAGCAAAATAGTGCCTCCGTGCCTCTTTGTTCAACACAAGTATTTCATACTTTCAGAGCGTTGGGGACATTAGTACAAGCTGTTGTTCTCTGTCATTAGATTTACTGCATAATAGCTAAATTGGCCATTCATTTTTCATTTTTTTTATTTCGCATTTCCATTAACCTGATTCTTACTCATTAGTCACTATAATGGTTATCCATAAGCGTTTAAGCATTCAGACACTTTCATTATGTTTACTGTTCTGTCTGAAGCATAGTAACCAACCTACTAGATGTTGTATACATTGGTGTCAATGCTTATTTTTTTTACTTGTAGACATTGAGGGCTTTCGCAATTTGGGCTATCGTAGTGTATTGTATTAATAAAAGCAACTGATTTTGGCAGCTTTTAAAATTCGCTGTGCTCCATCATCCCATTCTTATTCCTTTATGTAATTTATTCACCACTGCTCCTCGGTTATGTACCCTAGTGTTTAGAATATCATTTACAGATTAGATCCTTTGCACAAGTAAGATGGAAATCTTGCTGTATTTGACAGTAAGGTGTACTGGAGCTAGTAAAGGTGTGTTTGCAGTTAGTTACAGCGACAGTGTTTGAAGTTTGATTTATACAAATTGTAGTGAATCTTCTAGAAGAGGATTATAATGAAAAATGTTCATCAATTGAGAAATGAACGTATGCAAAAATATTCACAGAGCATGTAGATGGGGAACGATGCTGTGATAACACTTCCTTTAGTCGTACATATAGTCTAGTGTTTACACCGATTTAGGGTTTAAGGTGTAGTCTGTAAGTACTAGCACTACTTAGTCAGTGAGATGAATTACCTTCTATACAACTTTCAGCAGACCTCAGAATCTCACCCATTCCGGCATTAATCCCCAGGCAGTACAGTATTCAGTTTGAAACAATCTCATTCAGTTGACCTTATCTGGACAGTTAAGTAGATGTTCCAATCTCTTTGTATCTTTCAGTGTTAAATATGGATTTTGCTGTCCAAAATGTCTGCTTCATGTGCAGTGGGATTGCTTTTTCTCCCAGGTCTTAATTTAGACCTGGTCTATCACCTGTCTTGCGCTGATTTATGTTTTTGCCCTGTATAGGATATGCTGACCAGGTAATTGGCTCTTAACAGGGGAAAACATTGAAACATCTTAAATTTAGCTGTCAGTGAACGGCTTTCCTAATGGGCTTTGTGCAGAGTTCCACACACAGAGAAGCTGCCACTGCTGGGCCCTTGTGCAAGGCCCTTAACCCTCAACTGCTCAGGTATATAAATGAAGTAATTGTAAGTTGCTCTGGATAAGGATGTCTGCCAAATTTTGTGAATGTAAATATAAAGGTAGGCAAGCTAGCGAAGTGAGCATCAAGCAACTGGTTGGTTACGTTGCTGCTACTTGGTTGGTGGTTTACACTACATCTGCATGTTTGGTTGACCATTCTGTATAATCCAGTGTACTATTTAACGTTATGTCTATTGAGTTAAGACTAAGTAATAATTCGAAAACAAGGATTTCATTCCAAAAATAAGGAATTTATTTGAAGTTAGATTAGGTAGATTTGTAAAAAACAACCTGGGCATTTAATTCCTGCTGAAATAAAGCATGTAATGCTAGCTAAATGTTTTAAATGTAATCTAAAAGTCCATGGACTAACTGGCTGTTTGACACTGCCAAATCAATTAAACTCATATCAAGTATTTCTGATTCCAAAATAATATTCCGACTTTACCTTACAACATCGCCTCTTACATCCTATCAGAAGGACGACAGTAACTTTGTACTTGTGTTCAGCAGGTTATCATGGCTACATGGATGATAGCGGTAGCTTTCGGTATGGTGGCTCGGTGCCAGGCTCAACGCTCCGAGCCCATGTTTTTAGCTGTCACTCAGAGTGTGCTGCCACCTGACTATGAGAACAACCCTACTCAGCTGAATTATGGTGTGGCTGTCACTGATGTTGATGGGGATGGAGACCTGGAAATATTTGTGGCTGGGTGAGTATTTTGTTCTCTGTCTACGTCAGGATTTTAAAATACAGGACTTCAAAAGTAAAACACGTTTCAGAACAATGTATTTCATTTCATTTCATTTCATTATTTTTAGTTAACTTTAGTCAAACCATTATTTTTTCATTTAGCTTGATTAAAATAACGTTACGGTTAAAGGGTTTTAAGTAGACTAATTTGGCTAATAGTCTGACTAATTGATATTGGTATCGATTTATGTTCAAATGTAAATACATTGCATTCTCTCTCTCATTTGGGAGATACGCTCCGTTCCATTTGACTTTTGTAAGCTTGAGACGTCCAAATGCAAAATCTGACTGTTAGAGAAACAGTTATAACCGTGTGATCATTTTAGACGAGAACAATTAAGCTAACACACAAGAGAAGAGGTCAGAGAATGACTTTAATCAGGCACAATGGCAAAATGCATTTGTAAAATGATTTGGGGCTCGATTTGAAAACGAATTAAAAACTTGAAAAATAAGGATGAGGATTTGTGTTTTAGACACTTATTAACATTTTCGAAACAAAATTTTAAGTTTCCTTAAACCTTTTCAGTTTAACGTGGCGTAAAATGAATAAAGATTAATATAGATTAAAACATTGAAAATCATCAACATTAACAACATTTGTATACTAAAACTAGCATTATTAGAAATTAACACTGCTTGATAGATGACAACCTTATAAAGTCCCTAACTAATGAAGGATATTTGAAAAATGTTTTTGTTATCGGAATTTTTCATTTTCAGATCCTATTTATCACATACACATACATGCAGTGAAATGTTTTTATTCCGCATATCCCAGCATATAAATTTGAATGCTGGGGTCAGGGGTCAGGGTCAGCCAGAATGAACGGTGCCCCTGGAGCCTTGCTCAAGGACTCACTGATGGTAGCTTGCCTGGTGCAAGGCTTGAACCCCGACCCTCTGATCACTGACCCAGAGCCTTACCAATGAGCCACCACATCCCCCTTAATTAATGTCCTAAAAATAATGTTTTCATTTACAGGTACAATGGTCCAAACCTGGTGCTGAAGTATGATAAAGCAAAAAAGAGATTAATAAACATTGCTGTAGACAACCGCAGTTCTCCTTACTATGCTCTCAGAGACCGACAGGGGAATGCAATTGGAGTCACAGCATGTGACATAGATGGTGATGGAAGGGAGGAGATCTACGTTCTCAACACTAATAATGCTTTCTCCGGTACGTTCAAGTACAAATATTCTCACGGAGTGCAACAAACACACAAGGAAAAAAAATACATGACTGTTTATATGATGCATTGTTCGGTTGTCTTGACCAGGTCGCGCGACGTATGCCGATAAGCTCTTTAAGTTTCGCAATGGACGTTTTGAGGATCTTCTAAACGACGAGATAAACGAACAGAGAGATGTGGCGAATCGAATGGCTGGTCGTTCTGTAGCTTGTGTGGATAGAAAGGTAACCCATCACACAACAGAAGCATCTATACATTACGTAAAGTTTATTAAGCGTCAAGCTGGGTTAACACAAAAAGCTTTACACATTCTTTTTATGAAGCACCTATCAAGTATTTCCATTTGACAGAACGTCATGTTACAAGGTAAAACCTCATATGGGACCATCACATGAAAGATTATGCGATTTCATACAATCCTAAGATAATCAGCCAAATTTGATAGATTGCTTATGGTGTAAATGATTTGATTGATAGCCAAAGTACAATAAGCTGAACTGCATATTTCTGGCTTCTCCACCCTTCTCCACTGCCGTCAGCAATGAACGATGTCCACTTATCCTGTGAGGCAGCAACCGAGGGATTGAAATAGATTTTTTGATTGCAGCTCCGTTTGACTGAGCAATAAGAGGATGCTGTTCTGCGGCACCGCATAAATGATGTAGCACAGCTGGGTGAGGGTGTACACTAAAACAAAACCCCAATGTTTTCAGTCTGGATTTAAACAAACTTTTTAAAAAAAGAAAAAAACAGCATCATTAACCAACATCGACAAGAACCCCTGGAATATTTGCAGATTTAATGTAGCGCTATAGATTATTAAATAATGTCTCTTTCATCAGTTACAGCCATATAGGGGCAATGGAAATGATTAGTACAATAAAATGCTTTTGGGTGAGATATTAGAAGCCAAACCTCATGGGGTTTTTTTAAGGAATTGGTCGAGTTTGACAATGAAGTGGTGTTTTTTGTCTCTTAATGGTGGACAGGTTGTATGTATTGGCATCCACATGTAATGGAGATATATTGGATCTTACTAGCTCCTAACTGTATGGGCCAGTAATTATCCATGGGCTTATGGCTGCTACTAGAACCCTGTCTATGAGGAGCAGGATGTATTAGATGAAAAAAAAGCCTTTAAACCAGTCAAGCATTGGCTTTATCTTTATCTAATTTTCTAAGAACACCCTTTTCTGAGGCATGTTTGGAACATTGAAATATTTGACCTAATCTTTTTAATAATTATGTCACCAGTTGGAGTGAATGTTTGCCTATGAATGTGTCTGCTTCCTGTTCTTCTGCTGCTGTTGCGACTCTTCCATCTCAGCAGTTTGTTTATGCTGAGATGACTTTCTGCTCACCACAGTTGTAAAACGTGATTATGATGTACAAATTATTGTATCCTTCCTGGCAGCTCAGTCCAGTTCCTCTGACTCTCTCACTTCTCTCTCACTCAATATTGTATAAACTCTGGAGAGTGTTGTATGTGAAACTACTTAAATCAGCTTTTCTGGCACCAGCAACCATGCCAAAGTTATAGGGTCACCCCTTTTACATTCTGAAGAATGAGCTGTATCTGTGTGTGTTTTGTTTCTATAGTGCTGCCGAAAACTGATTGATTGGTTTGATAATTGCATGAATGTGCTGGTGTACATGTGAGATTACATGCCTGTATAGGGGGTAGAGTTTCCACCTTAGAGCTCTGTGGATTCCGCCACTGGATTCATTCTGATAACGATGTTCAACATCATAATTATGAGAAGTACATAGCGTGTATAGTGTGAAAGGCCGAAACACCGTAGGAACCAGAGGTACATTACTGACAATTGAATTTGGAGAACTGCATGTATAAAAAGGCCCAAAAATTTAGACACGGTATAAAATGCAGTTATAATGGAAATGCAGTTGTTGACGAACCATTTAATGACACATGCATTCATCTTTCAGAAAGCATGAAAAACATTAATCAATAGTTAAAGCAATAAATTCTGCATATTTGCCCCTAGGTACTGTTTATGTTCTGTGTCAAACCTGCACATACCCTATAGGCAGTCAGATCATGAATGCAGCTGTGTGCAAAAAAATCGCCACCCCATGCCATTACAGACTTTCTTGTTTTCTACACGATTCTTTGTTCCATTCTTCTTATTAGTTAGAAAAACTATATGTAGTATAACAGCACTGGGACTCTTCACAGTTGGAATTACTCACGCCATAAAGTTCCGATTCTAGCAAAAGTCTATTAAACTGTTAAACCATCACTACACGTACGCCATTATGGGGCATCAGTCAGTCAAAATCTGTGTTGCATGGTACATGGTAACTTTTAACCCAACTGAGGCTTCTTTTGGTTCTTTTTAAAGCAAAGCAAAGAAATAAAAACAAAAAAAAACTGAAATGTATTTTATTTAAAAATGTACGTTTTATTTTTTATGCTGATAAAACTGGTGTATAGGCCTGCATGCAATGCATACTTAAAACTATGCTGTTGTACCTTATTGCATATACCTGAACAAATTGAATTGTGATTCTCACTTCAGCAGAACGTTTGCTTGTGTGCTATTGCTTACATTAAATAAATATGATATTTAAAATCTATGCAGCAAGCTAGTTAAAATCAGCAACATTGAAAGAACATTGGCATGTGCAAAAGTTCCAACTGTCTCAGAACTTTTAAAACTCAGATTTAGCCCATATCTCATTCAATAAGTCTTATTAAAATTATCGTAGGCATCAATGAGCTCATTAAATGGAAGCTCAGTGATGGCTACAAAGAAGATAAGATATCAAAACTGTTGTAGATTATAATTTGCAGTGCTAGAAATGTCATTAAAACTGGCACGTTAATAAAACTTGCTTTTAATGGAATTTAAGGCAAGCTCTGGAAAACCAAGAAAAGTTTCACATCATCTCACCTCAAATACAAAAGTCTGACATGTTCGGGACAATTTTTTAGGAGCTATGGGCTGAGGAATGGAAAATGGAATACACAATCACTTTTGTACTGTAACTCTTGTACTGTAGACTTGTGTGGCAGTCTAGTATTAATAGTAGTAGTAATAGTATTACCTGAAAACATTGCACTTATCTATGAAGGAAGATCAAACGATTTCTAGCTAACTACAGAAATCTTATGAAAGCTGTAATGTTTGGTAAATAGGTATATCATTTAAATAAATATAACCCAAAAAGTGTTGAACTTCATCGGCACGATAGCCTTGTCGTTAGCGGATCGACCTATGTTGCGTTCTGGGCATCCTGAGTTCAATTTCCAGCTTGTAGACCTTTCCCAATCCCTCCCACTTCACCTCCTGTCTCAATAAAAGCAAAATGCCCAAAAGTCAATCTTTCAAAAGTATTCAACTTTATTTCCCAAGTGCCATAGCATGTCAGGTCTTAACCATTATCAATGCTTTTGGTACATTTACATTTACAGCATTTGGCAGTTGCTCCCATCCAGAGAAACTTACATTTTATTTGTGATACAACCTGAGCAGTTGGGGGTTAAGGGCCTTGCTCAGGGGCCCGGCAGTAGCAGCTTGGTGGTGCTGGTATTTGAACCAATGATCTTTTGGTTAGTCCAACACCTTAACAACTGAGCCTAACCTACCCAATACCTTCCCCAGTTTGGCATCAAGTTTTTGTTTAGTTTTTATCATGGGTGTGTTTGATTGTTTGTTCCATAGTTATGCTCGTGACCTGCATGTTCTGCTTGGTGTTTCAGACCCAGGAATTAAATTCTCTTGGTCTTATTATTTTGGATGTGTTTGCTTCATTTATTAATGGCAGTTGTCCAAACTTTTGCACCTGCCAGAATTACATTGCATTAAATCAAGAAATTGTGTATTAATATTTGCATCATTTTACTTCAGATCTTAGCTAAATTATTTATAGTTTGTCCAGACGAGCCTGAACTATTGCATACAACTGACTGTACAATCTATTATATCGAAAACTTATGAGTAGGCATAAATAAAGGCTCCTAGTGGATCTTGACCATATCTAATGAAGTGGAAGACTGTGTTAAAGCCTCGATAACGTCTGCATAATTACCTTTTATAGACTGAAGTCTACATTTTCTTGTTTGTTTGTTAATAATAATAATAATAATAATAATAATAATAATAATGTAAATAATTAGTAATAATCTTGTGTTCTGCTGCTCTGAACTATAATCATGAGCAACAGTTTTATGTGAGAAAGCACATGCTATATACCTCATCTTTCAAACTAACCGGTTTAATTTCTTAGTAATGATGCTAAGTAACTAAAATAAGGACAAAATATAAAGCCAGATTGTTCCTTTTAGTATATTTATGAATAAAAATAAAAAACCAAAACATATCCATTAAGTCATTTCCAGTAAACTGAAGCCAATGAGGCCTCTCATGTTTACTGCATCTAAAATAATCTCTTAACTCCCCTACTCAAGCTGTTTTCTTGACCTGAATTGATGTCTCAGTAGAGTGCAGAGAGCGGTGTAATGTGTTTGACATTTGCATTCTTCTGCTTCATTAAGACCGCAGAGACTAGGTAGTGGTATTTATATACTTATGCACACATTTCTTTAGTTCATCATTTCCCTGGTGTGGAGATGCAGGGATCGCTGGA
The DNA here is from genome assembly GCA_028566295.1 of Liobagrus marginatus. Classification (NCBI taxonomy): domain Eukaryota; kingdom Metazoa; phylum Chordata; class Actinopteri; order Siluriformes; family Amblycipitidae; genus Liobagrus; species Liobagrus marginatus. The sequence continues at coordinate 10,198,599 of JAOUQX010000033.1, forward strand.
GACTTTATTGAAACTGTGTGCGTAAGTTCATTTAGACAGCTCCTTCACTGAGTTTAGGCCCACAGGAACTCTGTCTGATAATGGAGTGTGAAATTAATATCCACAGGGTAGGTGCTGGAGAATGCAGAGAAGGCGAAGGAATGGGGTCCTCAAACAAGAGAAATGAAACCCTCCAATCCAGTGAAGTGGTAGTTAACATTTGGAGGCGCTCGTACATGCTGCGTTCGGTATTAGCATAATCACATATTTTGTATTTGTGCAGAGATATAAATTGCTTACAATGGTAGATGCACAATAAGTAATTTTCTTCTGTATTAGGGAACAGGGCGCTACGCCATCTACATTGCCAACTATGCCAGCGGGAACGTTGGGCCCCATGCTCTGATTGAAATGGATGAAAGTGCCAGCGACCTGTCCAAGGGGATTATTGCGCTGTCCAACATGGCAGAGCAGGCCGGAGTCAACAAGTTTACAGGTATAAATTTATCTTACTCCATATACTGTATGCGCAAGTGAAAAAGTTTATTAGTAGAAACCTTAAGAAGCATCAGGGTCACTGTGCATAACCCCGTGGCTGATTTACACTCGAACCCAATGCTCATATCAGCTGCGAGTCATTGAGTTATGGACAGTGTTTATTGGGTAAAGCAGCTCTAATAGAGAGAAAAAGTGTGTGAGTGTGTGTGTGGGGGGGGGGGCGCTGCTGCAGCAGCACAGTGGCAGCTTTTGGTCCACTCAGCTGTTTGCTATTCTGAAAGTCATAGGGTGGCACAAGGACGACAGAGCCGTACTTCAAAGCGGACTTGCTCAATGGGCCAAACATTCCATTAATCAGCACAGACTGTGAAGTGGAATTTGATCCTCTATTCAATGGCGTTTCAATGGCAGCGCAGAAAGAAAAAATGATTCCGAATGATTCGTTTTAGTTATGTGTTAAAGCCATGTCCGGTCTGTGTAATTAGAATAATTTCTGTTCTCATTTGTTTAGGCTTGGAACACTTCTTTGCTCATGGGTATTTAAATGATTTTCTAATGGGCACAAATGTTTCTAATAATAAATATGAAATAATAGGACATATATGGAAGCGAAAAATTTTACACAAAAATAAAGGATGTAAGCTTTAAACATTCAGAGTTCTGCCGCTGCCTCTGGGTTGCTAAAGTGAGCACTGCAGAGATAGTGCAATATGGCTGTAGATAGTCTATAATGTGATTGTAGATTGTGTCAGCAGGAACAGTGGCATGCCTGCATAGAGAAATGGGCTGGAAAAGCGATAATGGTTTGGAGTTCGCATATGGTAAATGTGGCTGTCCCTGCAATGAACTATAGGAGGACGAGGGGTTGTTGTGGGGCCCATACTCAGCCAGACCCTTCCAGATATATTCTGTGACAACGAGTACAGCCCCAACTTTCTGTTCCGCAACAACGGAAACGGGACGTTTACAGATGTGGCCACACAGACAGGTGAGAAATACAAGGAAAGTATTCGGCTAAAGTCAGGGCTTAGATCACTCATGTTGTTCCACATCAATCTGGGCAAAATATGGCTGCATGGATTATTGTTTAAGAAAAATCGAATGCTACAGCATAGAGAAATTTCGAGAAGGCCCAAATATATACGCTCTGACCCCAGCGTATCCTGACAGGTATGCTTGGATATGCGAAAAATAAAACATTTCACTGCATGTATGTGTATGTGAGAAATAGGATCTGAAAATGTCAGTAATCATTCAGATCTTCAATTATTATTATTATTATATAGAAGTGATGGTCCGGTAAACGTATACATACTTTTGCCCAAATAGTATTTATTTTTTGGCCTTTAAATGTGCATATACATATCAACAGCAAAAATCAGTCTTTTGTAGTAATTATATGGATGTGTGTGCATGGTGCAGGAGTTGAGGACCCGATGCAGCATGGTCGTGGAGTAGCTCTAGCTGATTTTAATCGGGATGGGAGGACAGACATTGTGTACGGCAACTGGAATGGGCCACATCGTCTATTTCTGCAATTAAACAATAACCGCAAACAAAGATTCAAGGTGGGTACGTTTAAGTCTTTACGTTTACTCCTTTGGATCAAGCTTGATGCACAAAAATGCTAGACAGAAACACTGACTGAACGAGATTAAGATTCATGCTTAGGGACCTAACCATGGTGGCTGGACATTGCCCACTACTATTTGATGCTTGAACAGTATAATTAAACACACTTGTTTGTCCATTTATGCAAATGTCTTCAGTTAGCCGTTACAGAAATATATGCACCTGACTCAGAATTTGTCAACATCTTCCCCTTTTTTTGATTAGAGCATTCTGACTGTTATTCATTTCTACTGTACAATTAACTCTGTGTCACTCGTCTTGAGGCAAAACATAGTACCGCGCTATAGAATGCAGGATTTTTATGATGGTGGATGCTGATTACGGTGCTCTGAAGATTGCAGCGTTGTTGATTATTCTAATGCTGGTGGAGAAAGTGTTGATGAGAGACTGACTGCCATCCTCAAACCTTTGCTAGGACCACACTGTAACTGCACATGCAATCAGAGGTCTACCTGATTATATCTGACTGATTTAAGTATTCAACCACAGTAGACTGAGATGAAAGATGTGTAAGACTTTTGTATGACTCAGTTTGACTCAACTGTTCCTCTAAATGATGCTGAAATAACTTTGTTTTGATACACGCCCAGCATAGTACTACCTTCGAGCATCTAAAAGAATGACGAATAAACTGAAAGGATGTAATATATACCGTAGTTAATTTCGGTATGGCTGGCAAGTTCTGCTTAGAGCGTAACTATTTTTCTAACCCTGCAAAATCATTATTTATAATCATCTTAACGCTACGTACTGTATATTATTGCAATATGTCCATGTTAATAAAGTTGTAGCAAATTATAATAATGTAAAATTATGAGTAACAAACAGAGATCATAGTATTTGTGATCAAGCCATTATCAATGTACAGTGCAAAAATGATTGTTTGTCTGTTTACCTGACAAGACACTCTAAATGTAAATGATTGAGTATCTTTCCCTGGTAGTTCTCATTTGTCCCCGACTAAATATACGTAATACTTCTATTATTTATTTTCGAAGTACGATTCATAAATCAACCAGATATTTAACCCTATTGCTGAACTGGAACTTTAGGATTGCGCAACAGCATTGTGTCGTGAACCTACTTTGCTACGAATGTTGCTGTCACTAGGGGTTGACGTTTTTTCTGGTCAGATAGATAAATGTCACTGAGCTGTTTTATAGGGGTCACATACTGGGTTAATGTCCTGTGGAAGCACTTGTACCGAGACATCAGCAATGTACTGCTGGCTCTATGACCACTGCCATTTCTAATTAAGATGTTCTGTCACTTTGCTGAATTGCTAATGAAAACTGAAGTGACCTTGAGTCACACAGGCGCTCCATATTGCTTAAGTTTATCATTAAAAGCTACTTGAATTTTCACTATGTATGCTTTGTACTGGAGCGATGTACTGTATGACCAAAAGCAGATTGTAACAAATGTTCGGTCGTCATTCAATTTTCATTTTCCTGGTTCTCAGTGGGAGCCCTCTGTCCAAAGCTGTCCATTGCATCTTCTTTACCTAGGGAGGACAAGGTCATTGTAGGGTACTCCTCGAGCAGAGTTTATGAGCCCTATAATTAAAATGAGGGGTAAATACTTGAGGGAGTGCAGTGCTCTATAACTCTTCATGGACTTATTGCTGCGCCACTGAACCAAGGAGATATCAGTTACTACCTTCTGCTCTTACTTCTTGCTGGCCTGCGTGATTTACTCTTGGGTGTCAAACATACAAGAGACTAGACATGAATTATTTACTTATCCAGGTGCATTACAGTTTAACTATCAGTATACGGATTGGTCTTTGTCCATTTTCTTTTTCTCACAGTGATTTTTGGAATGTGTGATAAAGCAGTGTGTGTGTATGTATTAGTGCAACCGATACTGATACCCTTGTGCTTTAGGACATTGCTACGCAGAAGTTTTCCATGCCGTCTCCTGTGCGCACTGTTATCGTAGCAGACTTCGACAGCGACAGCGAGCTGGAGGTCTTTTTCAACAACATTGCATATAGAGGATCATCAGCCAACAGACTGTTTAGGTAAACCAGATGTCTTTCGTTTATCAAATAACGAACAAAAAATAAACTAACAAAAAAAATAAAATAAAAAAATAAAGACAAAACACAAAACTATTTACGGTCTGAAAGTGCTTAGAAAAACGTCTAATATTATTCTACAGTATATTGGCTATATAAAGTTTGGGACACCTGACCACACATCCATATTTGTTTTTTGAACATTCTATTCCATATTTATTCATTCTTTCATTATCTTGCGCTTATCCTGTTCAGGGTTGTGGGGGCGCTGGAGTCTATCCCAACTAACTTAGTGCGTGAGATGGGGTACACCCTGTACAATCGCCAGTTAATCGCAGGACTAACACTTAGAGACAGCCAACCATTCACACTCACATTCACTCCTATGGGCAATTTAGAGTAGCCAATTCACCAATGCCCAATCGCATGTGTTTGGAGGCAGGAGGACACCGGAGTACCCAGGGAAAACCCACGCAAGCACGGGGAGAACATGCAAACTCCACACAGAAATGGAATTGAACTCATGACCTTCTTGCTGTGAGGCAGGAATGATTCCATTCTGCCACCGGGCCGCCGTATACCAGATAAAAAATGTTATTAGATCCACAATAGTGTTAGTGAGTTCAGACTCTAATGTTGGACTGCGATGCATTCTATGTCCCAGTTTACCAGTTCCACTGGTTTTATTGGTGTTGTGTTTTTGGCTCTATGCAGGACTCTCAAGATTTTCATGGAGCTCAGGGACTTTGTGTACAAGGGCATTGTCATGCTGAAACAGTGTTTGAGCCTCTTCTACTTAACGGACAAAGACATTCTAAACATTACACATGCTCCCTATTTTGTGGCAAAGTGTTTGCAAACCTTTAGCCATAAAATGTAGGAGAAATCATTCTGAAATCATAAGAAAGAAAGCAATTACGCATTTATTTTAATGAACTGTTTTACTTAGAATTCAGCATAAGCTAGATCCAAAAAGATCCTGCCTTGAATAAATCAATCAGCATACCAAGTACAATTCTGAGAAGGCTAACCTTAACTAAGACCTTTTATGTTAAAAAGAGCCAGAAATAGAAAACACAAAGACAGTAATTACTGTATATTGATATTACTGTGATGGAGAGTAAAACCCACTCTAAAGCCCAGTTTGAAGTCAAATGTAATGTTTGACTGTGTTCTGTATTCACAGGGTGTCCCGAAGAGAAAACGCAGACCCGCAAATAGAGGAGCTGAACATCGGCGACGCAGCTGAGCCAGATGGGAGGGGAACAGGTATCTCCCTGCGTATGATTTGATCATGTGATTTTTTTATGCAAATTCAAATATTATTTGATATTTTGTAGTATAAAACACAAAATCCCCCAGGATTTTCTGGAGGAATTTACCATTAAATTAAATTTAAATTTACCATTAAATTAAAATTAACCATTTAAAAATTCCCATTAAAAATTTAATAAATTCCCATAACCTCAAAATTTCCCAAGCATAAACATGTGACCTTTCTTTACCAGTGGGTGGCAATAGAGCTCTACTGTGCTATGTTGCTGTTTTACCAAGCATATCTGATTGTAAGCATGTAGTATACATATTCAAATAAAATAAATAATAATCACTTAATACTGAGTCATAGTTAAGTCATGTTAAGTCTTTGTGTTAGATTAACGTTTAATCTAAATGCATAAATTTAATTCTGCAAAGCTCGGGAAGCAGAAGGGACGAGTCTTAATCCTGAAATAATTTTCTCCATAATGAATAATATAATGTATTAACCCAAACCATCTCTTAAATAGTGTCTCTACTTGATTCCGATTTATATTATTACATCTTATAATTAGTGTACAGTATATTGTAAAAAAAAAAAATGCATAAAAAGTTGCTAATGGCTAATGACTAGCCAAATTGGCTAATTTCCTGACATGACTGTCATCTGTGCTGCATCCGACCCTTATATTTGTTATGTAGGAGCTGCTGTGACTGATTTTGATGGAGACGGACAGTTGGATCTGCTAGTGACACATGGCGAGAGTGCGGCTCAACCTATCTCTGTGTACCGCGTCAACCAAGTGAGCGTCTGACGTCCACCTGCTAATTCAACGACTGCAAAACGAAGGACAACATATGTGAAAATGAAAACTGTCTTTTTATTTCGATGCATTATTTGCAAAGTTGCTGTGCATTCCATTGTGTAGTTACTAGTTAATTTAGCCATTTCTTTTTAGTAGTCATTCGTAAATCCACTAAAGCAGCAATAAATGCAACTTTTACTACATAACGTTTATTTTAGAGGTTTTCTCCCAGTCGTCCTATCTTGTTGATTACTCCTTACAGGGATCATCTAACAGATGGCTCCGTGTAATTCCACGCACTCAGTTTGGGGCGTTTGCTCGAGGGGCCAAAGTGGTGGTCTACACTAAAAGAAGTGGCGTTCACACACGTATCATCGATGGAGGCTCTGGATACCTGTGTGAAATGGAACCTGTAGCTCACTTTGGACTTGGTATGTGCTGTATTTCCATTTTTCTTCGAGTGAGCATACAAAACTCACACAGCTTTAGTTTCGTAAAAACAAAGGGTTAGGGCAGCTTATCGGAGTCCCTGCTAATTTAGACAAATATGTTGACTATGGTGGTAGAGAAGTTAGCACTTCTTCCTCACAGTAAGAAGGTCTTTCTGAGTGCAGTTTGCCTTTTCTCCCCGTGCTTGCATGGGGTTTTCCCTGGGTACTCCGGTTTCCTCCTGCCCCCAAACACATGCGATTGGGCATAGTGAATGTATGTGTGTGTGAATGGTTACCTGTCCCTAAGTGTCCAGGGTGTACCCCGCCTCATGCCCTAAGTTAGCTGTGATAGGCTCCAGCGCCCCAACGACACTGAACAGGATAAGCGCTAGATAATGAATGAAAGTCACAAATGTAAATTTTTTATACAAATATCTATTTCTTTGGGAGAGAAATATATTCTTTTATCCCTTGCGGGTGGAGAATATACGATGGTTTGTACACTAAGTACCCTGAGCAGAATAAGCTCTAGGCAATGAATGAATGAATGTTGACGACTACGAGTCGAAATTTTGACTATACTTAGGTTCTGTTGTTAAGCTGTATATATTTAAAAACCAATCTAGAAAATGGCATTAAGAACAACCATGACAATAACAATGGAAAAAAATGGCAGATTGAATCAAATAACTAAAATCAGAATCAAAGCAATTAAGATATAGCATCATTAAACTTAATACAATCTGGCAGCTTCACTATGTGTACTTTTATTTAATTTCATAAAATATGGGTCGGTACACAGTGAAGTAACATATGCTTTGCTTTATTCTGTTATAATTCCTGTTTCATAAGGGGGCATATGTTAAGTGTGTTCATGTTGCAGTAACATAATCCTCGTGAAAGACGGCATTTTTAATATCCTCACTAATTAGAAGTCTGTGATGAGACGCTGATATACAGGTGCAGAAGCCGGCGGTCAGCGCAAGAACGTGTTCCCTCTCCATGGTTCAGTTACAGATGCTCTGCCGAGCGTGGCTTCAGCAACTCATCGGGGAGCCATCAGGCAGATTTGTAGCGTTGCTAGAATGCCAGTTGGAAGCTCTGAACTTTTTAAATATGCTGTGAAAATCAAAATGCTTTCCTTTAATGCTCAAATGATCACCCAGAGGGTCTGTAATATGTGCGTTTTTGGTATTGGGTACAGCCACGCATGCATATTTGGTGTTGGAGGGTGGATGTGTGGAGCAGCAGCGAAAGCGCTGTAAATCACATCAGATGACTGAACGACTACTAATTCCATGTTTTTGGACTAGCTGTTAGATCACTTGATTGTTAGCCATCCAGTTTCAGTTTGCAGCTCCCACAGAGCCGAAGATTAAAGGACCCCAATATTCAGTAATGGACATTGATCCATTTGTTCTCTATTGACTAAAAAGTTTGATTCATGAAACCTTTACTGCTGACTCATCATTGAATAGTGCCATTAAATTTAGCGTGATGACTTTTCGCCTGTATGAACCGCATGTTGAATATTTAAACAGAACAATGTCATTTGAGGAGACCATAAGCTGTAGCAGTTTTTTGTAACCATGGGGCACCTGGAGAAGGAGTAGCCCCTGCGGATCTGTTTACCTGAGAAGTGTTGCTTTAATTAAGCACTGCCAAGGCACTCCGAGCATCTCTCCATGCCTGAGTAAAACGTGGAATGGAAGGAAACGGGAGCTGCTCGCCGTCGAGCTTTTCCACCATCCCTTCCCATATCGGTCCCGTTGAACCGGGCTCTGTGATAACCACCACGTCTTGGACATGGCCGTACCAACTGTTGTAGTTACTGTAGCCAGGTTTTGGCACTGCCAGCAGGTGGGTGGTGTACACTGGGGTACACTTTAGATGGATTGACACTGTCGAAGTGGGTTAATATGGGTGGATTAAGATGTTACTATGCCAAAAAGCTGTTCTAAAGCATTGAAATATATGGTGCGCTGGCATTTTGTATAGTACGAAGGCCACACAGTTACCACACAGTTACCTCTGTTCTAATCTGCCGGTTAAGCATCTCTGTTGCCTGGTTGGCAGATGTACTACTAGCGTCCAAACTCATAATCCTGTCTTGTTTCTTGTTAGTCATGAGCCGTTCACTTACTGTATCAAATCAGACACGTTTAGTCCATACTGCACACAGCTGCAGCCCTGCACATTTTTGTGCATTTGTTAAGAGCTTGCAGCCCTTGTGCCAAACCCAAGCCTGCTTCAACCTGGCTTTTGCCAAAGAGCTTCTTGGGAGGCCTTTTCTCCTGAGTGGAATTTTTCCATTGAGAGCTGTGCTTAAAGAGAAGAAATCATTCATTGTGTCTCCAAACTCAGAGGGGAGGTTACAAAGGCAGACTGTTCTCTAAGTGCTGAGAGGCTTTTTGCTTCCCTGCCATGTACTTCACCAACAGGGAAAGACATGGCCACCAATGTGGAGGTGTACTGGCCAGATGGACGCTCTGTGGCCAAACCATTGGAGCTCAGTGACCTGAACACTGTTATGGAGATCAACTATCCAACATCTGAGGAGGAGGTGACCCCAACAGTTGAGATTGAGGTGTGGGCAGCGCTTTGTCTCATATAACGTTTTAAATTAAGAAGTTACCCCTCTAAATCTGTTTTCTATTAGAAATACCTGTGTGCATATTAGCGATATAAATTATTTTTTACAAAATCACAGATTTTCATTTCAGTTACTGTCGATCATCCTGATCAGATGAAAACAGATTTTAAGGTTCCGTTTACAAGCTGATTATTGATCCTATCTATTTTATTTATTATTGTATCTTTTATTTATTTATTTATTTATTTGTATCTGGTCAAATTAGACCAGATACAAAATACTTAGTTCCCATTCAGTATTGGCCAACTTATCTTAACATACCATTTCAATCCTGTGATGCTGTTATACATTTCTGATCTATTTGCAGTGTGGACATGGATTTTTTGTTAATGAACACGGTCGATGCACTGGTAAGCTTCATAGCCCTTACAAATTGTTGTTCAGAGTCACTATAACCCCTCAAACTGTGTTGCCATCTGCTGCTTGACTGTAGTAAATCCTCCAAATGTAATCCCTCATCCCACTGCCTTGTTACTCCCAGATCAGGATGAGTGTACACAGTTTCCCACTGTGTGTCCTCGTGAGCGTCCTGTCTGTACAAATACATATGGCAGCTTCAAGTGCCGCTCAAAGAAGAAGTGTAACCAGGGCTATGAATCCAACGGCGACGGATCAGCCTGTGTGGGTGAGTAGGAAACTGCTGACTAGGGATTAATAAAGGAAAGAACTGTCATGTGGCCTTCCAGCTGTCATGCTGCTTTAAGCTTTCATGAACTGCATCATTTTTAAAGCAAAGGCTGGTGTACATTTTATGGCCAAATAAGAATGCCTACAAATTTCCCATAATGCTCTTTTCTATTGTTGCATTTAAAGCTTTGATTCCCCCCCCCCCCCTTTCTTTCTGTTCTGTATTCCATTTGTTTTTTCCATTTAAATCAGTTACCTATAAGTAAAATAAATGTGGGTTCTTTCTGTGATTTCTGCAGCTCAGGTAGCATACTTTGAGGAAAATCGATCCTCCGCTTTCAAACTGTGGCCTTCTCACTTCTGGATACTGTCTCTACTTCTTCTTGCTCTGCTCACTATCTGACCTGCTGAAGGCTTCATTCTTCCTCGTCATCATCACTCTTTGTCCGCTGTGCATTTTCCCTCCTTTGTATTGGGAGTCGACTGTAAACTGAACTGTCTGTGGACTCCCAGCTCTCACGGTGACCCAGTCATTTTCTGCTCTACTGCCTGTAGAATAGACACTGTGCATGCCCACAGGAAAGTACAGGAGTTTTAATAAAGAAAAACATTTGGAAAGAGTTTCAAAGGAAGAAAAAACGATTCAACACACCAAGCTGTTAAGAAATAAGAAAAGCACTACATAGCTGATGAAATAATGAAGTCTCACCATTTATCTATTTGTATATTTGTTGTACGTTCTCATCCAAAGGCCTGCTATAGGGCGTAGTATAAAATAGACTTAAAGCATATGTTCCCTGAACATGGGTCATAGATGATTTGCAGTGAAATATTTAATAAAAGTGGCTCAACAACCAATTTACTAATTAGGGTTGATTCTATGAAATCTACATCAAGGATGGAATTTGCCTTTGCGAGGTTTTTTATTTTTTGGTGTATTTGCAAATAATATTTTTGATTTTATTTTTACATTATGTATTGTTGTTTTATTTAATAAACAAACAGAAAAAAAGGAAATCAAGTCTCCCCTAATCATTTGTTGATTTTCATCTAAAAACTAATTGTGTCTGAAAGCATTTAGCTCTCTGGCTTGTTGATCAAGGGTTCAAGCATCAACCCAGCACCACCAAGCTGCCACTGTTGCTCTCTCTGCTCCAGGGGTGCTGTATCATGACTGACTCTGTCCACAACTGCTAAGCTGGGGTATGTGACATAATGTAATGTGTGGCAGTAATAAATGTTTTTTTCTTCTTCATAAGTCACCAGTTGTTTCTTGGGTGTGGGCTGTACATAGAATGTCTTGAATATTTTTTAAGAAAATGTAGCAACAACTAAGTTGATAGAAGTCGTAGCTCAGTAGTTAAAGTGCTGGACTGCTGATTGGAAGATTAGGATTCGATTCCCAGCACCAGCAACCCTCACGGGTCAGTTGGATATATGTAAGTCTCTGGATAAGTTCGCCTGCCAAATGCCGAACATGTAAATTCCCGATATTCTATGGAATCTACATTTAACTTTAGCATGCGGTTTTATGTTTCCGTTTAGTTAATTAATGAAGTTATTTATATTATTATAATTAAACATATAATTTAATTATAATTATTAATTATATTATTTATAATATTTTATATTATTGGTCCTCTTATAATTTATTATTATAATTATATTATTGGTCAGACTATAGCATTTGGACTCAGACAGCTTGATATCTCTAATAAACTTTGTTTCCAGCTTCAAAAAACACTACACACTTCCCCGGGAAATCCAGCACGAGTTGCAAAACTCCAGAAGTGTTTCCAGTTTTGTTTGTCATATGCATCATTATGTTCACTCAAAGGTTCGTGGGTGTCGTGTTTGAGGCTAAGACTAACTCGACTAGATTAGATTAGAAAGTACCGCCGAACACATATGGCTTTGTTTAGACGGAAATAGGATGTTAATATCATTTCCATCTCCATGTGATGAAGCCTCTTTCTTACACGTACACATATAACATTGTTAGTGTCTCCCAGCCTGCCTTTTAATGATCCAAAATGAAAATAATTTTTCAGAAACATTTTTAATGCATTTCATTGCTGTTTATCATTTTTATGTTATCTTTATATCATTTTAAATTGTGACCTGTATCTTATTTCTTTGCTGTAGCCACTGACAGCTCTAGTGTGATATATGACTTTGGGCAGTGATAGCTGGGTAGTTCTCCAGAAGTGCCTCATGCTACGTGGTGAAGGGTAAAAAATGTATTTCCTGCTTCACGTTTTGTGGTTTAGCTTTCGGAATCAAATATTGCAAAAGCATGCAGCGTTTCACTGTGCTGTGAAAACGCAAAGTGCTTGTTATATACTGTGTATATATATATATATACTGTGTGTAAAAATTAGTAATCAATCAAAGTTTTACTTTATTCACTTTACTCAGTTTATGTAAAGGTTCTCTCAACTTTTAGAATGGTAAAATATACATAAATAAATATCAAATATA
>JAOUQX010000033.1:10230534-10244121 GCA_028566295.1 Liobagrus marginatus
CAATAAAGCATTTCAATATATAAAAGTGGAGTAAAAAATTATATTTTGCAATTAGTAGGTTTTGTTTAGATTTTTTTAAGTGGTGCATTATTTTCCAGTGTACACTAATTGACAGATCTTTGTCCATTATTTCACTAATATCATTTCATGGTTATTAAATTAGACTGACTATATTAAAGGCAACACATAATGGCAAAAATATTTTTCTGAATTTTTTTTTAAAGTAGTTCTATTTTTTTGTTTGACAAAACAAAAATTGTTTCTACTATTGTTGGAGCAGAAAACTATCTTCAATGCATGTAATGATAATTTTATGTACAGATATTTTGTGATTGGTGGCAATAATTCAGGAAGACACTGTATGAATAATCACAAAAATAACAGTATTCTCAGTTATCACATGGATACAGAAAATTAGCTTCTCTAGATAAAACATAGGGAAGACCTTTTTTCAACTATAGGATAAAACATTGTTCACTTGGTCACTAAAATGACTACTAGTGCAACAGAAGGTTTCTCATGCATGTATAGTGCAATTCATGTATTTACAGCCAGCTGGCTGGCTACCAGTTGCTCAGCACCAGGTTGGGTATCTCCATAGTAATGAAACATGAAAGCAGCAGACACAGAAGGGTGCACACCAGAGCCTTAGTCATCAAAAGGCAAGCTCCAAGATAAGTGCTGGCTTTTCTTAAAGACTTGATTTAAAAAATCAACATGGAGGGAATGTAGAGTGGGCTTAGGGTATTCAGAAACAAAAAGCAATATAGACATAACTAACAGACTTGTGGTATGTGAAGAAGCATGTACGAAATGTACTGAACATCAAAAATGCAAAATATGATTTCTCATAACTAATTCCTATTTAATATTTAATACCTACCTTTAATAGTAATATTTAATTCCATTTATTTAATAATAGGTAAAAATTGCATAAACTGGAAGGTATTGCTACATTTACAGTAAATAAATTAGAGAATTAGATGTTTTAACAAGATAAGGAGGCTTCATTAATTAATATACCTCTAATAAACAGTCAGGGGTTCTGCTGAATCCTTTTTTTTCTGGGAATACAGGGTGCATGGTGGGAAGGCCAGATAATCGCAAGGCATCCACACATCCATCATACACCCAAGGGGAATTTAGCACAGCCACAGTATTTTGAAAGAGGAAATAAATTGGAAAACCTGGAAAAAAAAACTTGAATGGACAAGGAAACTCATGCACAAAAACTCTACACTCTTAACTTCATACAACCTGAGCCTAGGACCGAACCAGAGACCATGAGGTGCCACCATGTTATTGTGCCACCTTTTAGAAACATTAGTTTTAGACTCTGAACAAATAGTTACAGTGCCTTTATCAAACAAAAGGTGACCCCTTAAATTTACGTACTACCAGACATTAGCTTTAAGGATATAGTTTTTGTAACATTTTTATTCATTGTCTACCGCTTATCCTGATCAGGGTCACAGGGAGCTGGAGCCTATCCCAGATAACTTAGGGTATGAGTTGGGGTACACCTCCACACAGAAAGACCCTGAGAAGGAATTGAACCCTTGACCTCCTTACTGTGAGGCAGGAGTGCCAACCACTCTGCCACCATTATAATATTTGATAGATTTAGTTTATTATCTCACAGAATGTTACTGTCATTTTAACCACTTGATTGTTGATTTATTACTATAATCATTGCAATTTTTCAGGTAGAGATTACAGATAAATGCCTTTACAAATGCCATTACTCAGTTGATTTTTGCTCAGGATCTCCTGTCACAGATTTTCAGTGGTACATCATCGATTAAAGACATCCAGTCCAGAAGATACCAAAGATGCCGCATGCCATGCCTCATAATATGCCGCATAATATTGTTCCTTTATTCAAGTGGAACATAGTAGTGCTCTGTCCTAAACTACAGATGGTTTGAGAGAATGTTTTCGTTGGGAAATAATCAGTTTCCTTCATACCTGCAGCCATTCAAAAAACATTATTCCTTTTTGTGTTATTTTTGTGAGAGATCAACCAACACAAATAATATTAAGTGCATGTTACTGATATCCTAGGGACATTTTTGACCAAGATGAAACTATTACACATAAGGCAGCTGTTCTGTTGAAGAGCTTATTTTAAGCAGCTGTGGATTCAACTTCCTCATTCTGAATTTTATCATATAAATGCAGCTTATCTGATGTCAAAAAATACACACAGACATTCATAAGCACAGCTCAGCAGACAAGCCAAAATTACTAGTAGCTTTCATCTCATGGAGACAAAAGGCTAAAGCTCACTTGCATGCCCAATGAGCTGAGACGCGGAGAGAACTTGATCCACCTGGGCCCACTGCCCACACCACAGAACAGCAAACCACTGAGCCACAGGTGAATGACAGAGCTGGCCAAGTGAACAGAAGCCTCAAGCACTGCACAGGATCAGCAATGCAGTGAACTGTGGCATTTTCTCTTAAAGAAACCAGACAAAAGAATGAGAAAAGCTTGGCCAGCATCCAGCATTCAACTCCGTATGAATAGCAATGTCCAACTCACAGAAATGTTGTGGGTACACAAAAGGAATATTTTGCTTATAATATACAGTATGGATTTATAGGCTACTACTCACTATTTGAGCATTTGCGGGAAATAATGCATGGAGTTCAAAAAGCATGTTTGACGCTAATGGAAGCACAGAAGACAACAAAAGGGTAAATGTGTAGTGTGGCGAGATGAGGACTAAGTGACTTGACAATCCGTTCATTCAGAATCTGGTGCTCTCATGTTTCAACATGTGAATCATGGTGATTCCTTTTGCCCCTCGGTACCCATAACCCTGGTGCTGTTCCTCCAGTCACCGAGCACTGCAGCCAGACACTGAACTGCCACTGGAACTCGAGTTGGTGGACCTGTGATCCTCAAAGACAGAGATCTCTATCTAAACCCTCACAGTCAAGGGTTATAACAACACAACATTCCATGACCTGTCCTTAATGTTGAATGCACAAGGCATGCAATAAAAGTATACCATACATGACTAGGTGATTAAGGTGTATTATGAACAAATGATTAAATGCCAAGTTAAATGATTAAGTAACGGTAAGAAAACACAATGAAGCCCAACAAAGTTGGCATTTCCTAAACCACCATTTTGTTCATTTTCTTTTAATAATTTTTCAATTTACTTATTAGCAACATGTTTTAATAATTATTAATGATATTTAATATTATGAAAAGTAAAGCTATTGGTACCATTCTCACAACAGACTTTCTTTCTAAAAGGTCTTCACAAAGGTAAGGGCCTTCTGCCAGTTGTGTCCCCAGTTCCAGCGTAGGGCCTCAAAGAAACTTGCTTCTGTGCCTTTAACCCTTCATCTCTTTTTTAGCATCCCCTTCGAGAAGATCGTCAAGGATCTTGTCAGGCCACTACGAAAGTCAGCCTTTGGGCATGAATACATCCTGGTGGTCATGGACTATGCCACCAGCCACCTTGAAGCAGTCCCACTTCAGAAAGCCACCGAAAGCAATATCGCCCTTACGGTCTTGCATCTTCTCAGCCGTTTGTGCATAGAAAAGAACATCATAACTGGCCAAGGCACAACGTTTGTCTCACAGATTATGGCTAATCAGTGCACCACCCCCAGACGGATGGATTAATAAAGCGCTTAAATAGAACTTTATGCAGATATTCAAGTAGGTAGTAGACAGTGATGGAAAAAAATTGTGACTCCTCCTCCCTTACATTCTCTTTGCCATTCAGGAGACGGGCCTCGGAATAAACAATTCTCACCGTTCAGGTCAGTCGTTGAATTTGTACAAGACATGCAGGACCGAATGCCATTTATCATCACCTAGAGGCGGCCCAACAAGAGCAACAGGGGGTGTGCAACTGTCCAGGACAACAAACAGACAGTCTGACACTGTTGATCAAGTCCTCCTCTTGATCCCCAATGCCTTCTGCAAATTCCTGGCCCGCTGGCAGGGACCCTATACAGTCCGTGAGACCGTCAGTCAGGTAAACTACTGCTTGCAACAGCCAGATCCAGTAGTGTGTTTTGGCCCTTAAGGAGCCTTATCAGCCCAGGTCTCATCAGCCTCCTTCACCTAATCAATAGCTATGGGCAAGTGACTCTGCGCTTTTCTCTCCACTACAGGTAGAGTTTGAGCTTGAGGACAAAGCACCCTAATTTCATGGCTTATTGCAAGCTCCCTGGGCACCACCTCACCGCCGCGTTGATATCGGCACACCTCACTGATGACTCGCTCCTTCGCTACAGTAATTAAAATCAGGCCTGGTAAAAAAAAATTTATTTGCTGATATACTAAACAAGGTGTAATATTTGAAAAAAAAAGGATAAATAATAAACTTTTAATTGGGTTTGAGTGATTCCCTTCTTCTACACTCTCCGGAGCACTACTGCCTCAGCACAAATCTCAACATGCCTTAAAGGTATCTGAGCCTGGATTCTTGCCAAAGACAGGTTAGTTCATTCTAGGAAAACCTTAGATGGGCAGATAACCTTAGATGCTTTTGCAGACCAAATCTTGTAATCAGGTGATCTGAAGATATTGAAGAACTGCATTGCATATCATCAGAAGCGCCAGCCATTCATTATAGCACAGCTGGACTCTTGTAACTCTCCTTTGCTCAAACTATCAGCTAAATCTGTTAAAACATTGCTGATGATCTAAAATGTAACAGCATGTCTCATCTTCAATCAACCAACTGTACATAATACAGCCTTTTCATCTCAGTTCCCTGTCCCAGAGATGCGACTTGCATGAAGTTCACTTTTTGACATTGTTCTGTGAGTCATATAAATAGGTAAAGGATACCACTCTCATGCCCCTCTCAACAGGGTCAGTGATAAGAAGTCCTCGCGGTGCATAGACGGTCTCATTTTGCTCCTGAATATACATGGAGATCTTCTTTAAGACCTGAACAATGACAGAGACAAGAGGAGGACATGATAAGTTACCTACAATCACACAATGGAGATGCTTTAGGGAAAAATATCTTCTGGAACATGTGCTTTGATTTTCATGGAACTTTAGAAAACGTGTAGGAATTATCTTGCTTATGTGATGAAGTGCAAAAATGAGTACATCGTTTGTAGTTCTCAGTAAATATTTTAATATTCTCTTAATCTTAAGATTATCTTATCTTAACCTCAGCATGTCTTGCGATGTTTTATGTTTTAGATGGCGTGATATAACTAAATTGCTAGCTTACCACATCGCTAACGATATTGTTTCTGTTGCAACAGTGAAAGAGGAAGGTTTTAAAACATTGATAAGAACATTGACCCAAGATAACAATTACCCAGTCATACAATGCAACAGAAGGGATGTACACTGTTAAATGACATACCAAAAATTTACATTGATGTCACTGATGACAATCGATATATGGTCAAGCACAACATGAGCCATATCAGTTTGACAATACATTTTATAAAAGAATGGGAAATGAAAACTGTTTCCCCAAACCGTAAATATTATAATGTATAAACAATTTCAACAGTTTTATATGCAACTAAAGATGCATATAGAACTGTTATAATTGTAACTGCTGTATACTGGACTGTTGAAAATACAATTACATATAGCAAATAGTGCCAATCTTCCCCCAAAATACCAACATGAATTTTGTTCCACATTTTCACATGAACTTAGCATAAATAAAGGCTACAACTAAGAGAATCAATGACACTAGACCTTTTGCTAATAGTAATCAAAATCTATAAAAACTCATAGATGCCATTTCCATGAGACTCTTCTAACGTCTATGAAGCTTTGTGAAATCATTTGTTGTGTAACAGTCTATTTTAAAACACAGCATTTATTTAATTAGCCTCTTTTTTTGTTAGACTTTTAGCTCACCAGATGCATTACTTACAGAAATGATTTACTTTACATTAAGTCCTCCTCAAAATGTGATTAAGATATAATAATGTTTCTGCTGCTCTGACATAAGCCGATTGTATGCCAGTATGAAAGGGGACAATATATTTTTCATGTATTTGCTCATGTGGCCCTGGAAACTCAATCAAATTAAATGGTTATATTCATCTTCCGCTCTCCCCTTAATAAAATTTAAGGTTTAAAAGATAAAAACCCAGATTTTAGTCATCTGTAATTATTTCAGTAATGCCAGTGATTTAAGGCATACTGTAGTTGTTATTTTTTATATTATAATGACTCATTCTTTTTCTGAATTTCTTGACATGTGCCCAACTGTTTGTGTTCAATAAGAAGATGCTTATCAGAGTAGCTTTGGGCGTACGTGCCGATCTTCCATGTCTATTCATGTGTGGCTTTTTGTCAGCAAAGGAACAAAAATATTCTTCAGGGTGGCAGTTTTTATCATAGTTTATTTCTAAAATTTGGTTTTCAACAATGTTCTGCATAGGTTAATGAATTTCAACTGATATGAAAATCAGAGCAAACATAAACAAGATTGCTTCTGAAAGTTATAAGCTAGAGAGAAAAAAGAAAAGAAAAACAAGCCTTGTATGAACATTGTGCTTATTTAATCTCTATGCCATCTGAATAAGCGGCAGGTAAAGCAGAACAGGACAGGTTAATTAGCAGCCTTTTTGAATCTGCCATGGCACAGATCTTAGAAATTGAGGTGCAACCACTGGAAAGCAGGTGTAAGCAGTTCAGCATGCAGTCACAATGTGAAATTGTATGCATTTGTAAACATGGCTGGTCTGAGTACATCAAACATCAGAACATCTTTTGACGTGCATTTATAAACAATTTCCGTCTGCTCCTCTGAATACGTGTGGTCACACTTGAATGAGGTAGCACATCAAAACTGTATTGCAAAAACAGTGCAAGCTTTGGATGACCGGGGCTTCTTTTTAATCAAAGCTGGCTATGTGTACGGACTTGTGCAGAAAGATAGTAACTGCTGATAGCAAAGGTACCAAACATCTCGATACCTTCTCATATCGTGTCTCCATGCAGAGGAATATAATGTAAGCTGACACACAGGCCAAGCACCCCTCCAGATAAGACTGACCGCTGATCTTTTCGGCCTCTGCGTAGAAGTTATTGAGCATCTTGATTGTATTCTCGAACAGGGTCCACTCGATCTGCAAATTCAGCCAGTTTCATGTTTACTAACAATATGACATTACACCTCCAGCATCATGATTCTTAAACATCAAGCCAAGGCATAAGATAACGTGAAATAAAGTAAACCAACAAACCAAAAATAAATTAATACATAAACATGCACGCACACACACACACACTTGACAAATAGCATATGGCTGCTGACATCATCTGAGACAAAATGGTCATCAAAATCCATTTTACATTGCACCAAAATCCACCTGTTTACATTGACATTTATGACATTTGGAAGCGACTCTTATCCAGAGTGGCCTACAGTTACGTTATCAGTTTATGGTTAAGGGGCCTTCTTGCTCAGTGTTAGCTTTGGTGGTGCTGGGATTTAAACTCATGATCTTCCGAGAAGGTTCAATGTAGTCTTTGTAAATAAATGACATTTATTATTTATTAAAAAAACCTTTTCAAATCATTCAGTAACCTTTGAAAAAATGTTAACCTGTCTTAGGCAACTTTTACCTTCAATTTACATGCATGCATTTGTAAATATTTTACAAAAGGGGAATCTCAATCATGCAATCAGTCTTATAGACACCTCTGTGATCCACCCACCCTGCTGCCGAGTTCTGCTGGAAGTTTGGTGTGGAACTTGCAGACGGTGCCCGTGCTATAATCCCTCTGAATAAACACTTTGCTGGCTGGTGAAGCAGTATGCCTTAGATCCTGAAGGTTTTTGAGCTAAAACATAAAATAAAATACACATTTATTACATATGTGCCCACAAGGTACACATTATTAGTAAACTCCTTGTGTATATTTAAAAAAGAAGAAATATTATTGCTTTTATTTAGCGTGTTAAAGACATCCGTATTATTTTTGGTGGTTTCAAGCTAGTAAAGATTTGCTGAATGTGTATTAGACTTGAAACATAATATCTCATTCATTACCGAATCAGAATCAATCTATTCTGATAAAGGAGTGCCTCAAACATTCTTACAACTAAGAGCATTTACCACTGACTGCAACATTAACCGATGAAGAAGAAAATACTTGATGCATACAAATGATGCAATGAAATATGCATAAATGGCAACGTGCTGCACTGCAGAATATGAGATATTCCATAAAAGCTGCGTCAGCATGGACATAATGTAGGATGACTTTAACAAGCCTCAAGACAACTGTCTCATTACTGTTTATGACAGTTGAGCATTTTTCTAACCAATGTCTGCTTGATTTGAGCAAGAGGTGAACGTGAAGGCTTGATTAAACACGTCTACAACTGTTCATCTTCAGCAATTGCTTTTACGATTAAAGTGGCTCTGGAACCTATTCCTGGAATACTGGGAATATGGTCAGGGAAAAGGGAATGGATGGGGTGCCAGTGCACCTCAGGGTACTATACACACACTTAATCACACACTCCTTCGTTTGGCAAACTTTAGCTTCTTTCATGATCTGGAAGGTGGGAGGAAACTGGGGTGCCTGGAGAAAAACCATGCATACATACTGTAGGTAAAACATGTAAAACACTGCACAGAGGATAAAACAAGCTCAGTTGGATTGAAGTGATAGATGATAGTGATAGATCATTCAAATCGATGAAATGAATGAACCAGGCATCAGCACTATCATAAGCTGGCATGACTTGCCGGCACCCATGGAAATTCTTGGCACCCACAAATTTTAACCAAAAATAATAATTTAAGTGCACATATATAATGCATTTCCCTTTCCTTAAAAAAAAGTCCCAAACCTGTTTACACATGACAATGCACCTGTGCACACAGCAAGCTGCAGGAAGAAATACTTTGGCAAGGTTGGAGAAGAAGAACGCCTGTGGCCATCACAAAGCCCTGAGATCTATGCGCCATAGCGCAGAACAGCTTCTCACTAATACAGAACAATTAAAACAACTTAATAATACATTGAAATAGGGATTAAATGCTCTGATACAGGTTAAGATGGATTAATATTAAATCCATTAGAATGCTTTAACATAAAACTTTATTTGTTGATGACAGCATGAAAAAAGCAGCTACTCAGCTACATTTAGATATCAGGGGTAGGATTTGAATAAATAGAATGGAATTCATATGCACTTGAGTAGTGTTATGTGGTTGCTTATTTATTTGCTTCACACATTTGCAAAACTTCTTCAGGTTAATAGACAGTGTATACCCTTTACAGGGTATGACTTTTAATATTAGGTAATATCAGCACCATGACGTCATGATCAGCGCATCAAAGAGGACACCTAGCGGTGCTTCCGGTCATGTGATTAACATCAAGACAATAACAGGTGTGCTCTGTCTGACAGCTAAACTGTAGTTTAAACTATTGTTAATTTTTGTTATTACTAATTAGAAACTATATCGCTGTTTAACTCTTCATGTGGACTAAACACAACGCTATGAAACTGCTGTCCAGACAGTTTTGTAAATTAAAAAGAGTTGCTCAACGTCAGCCGTTTATATAATACGACCACGCGGACAAATATGTATTAAATCACGTCAGGCCGGTCCTTACACTACTAATTATAACAGCACATACCTGAAATATACTCCTTGCTGCTTTATAAATAGCCTTCTCTAGCAACTTCATTTATTAATGAACAGAAAACGTTTCTTCTCAACCTTTAAGGAGTTATTCTACCCTCCGAGTAATAAAAGAAGCGACGCAGACAGGTGTAGCATTTGTGTGATAAACGGCATCTTACCTCTGTCGCCATGTTGTCATGAGCCGGAGCCGGAGTCAGAGTCAGAGCTGTTCGACTCTCGCGCGTGAGGATCAGCTAAGAATTGATTCAGCCGCGCGCGCGCTGGGTTAAACGCAGGACCGTGTGCGTGCGCGCTCGGGTAGTGCCAGAAAAGGAAAGGTGAGAACAACGTTTCTGTAAAAAACTAACGACATAATACCTTATTTTGTGACGAATGTATTAAATTACCACCCATAGTTCTAAATTAACGTTTAAAATAAATGTTTTATGGCTAATAACTGCAGGTAATCTCCTTAAAACATCACTGATATAATGAACATAATTACCATGCGTATGAGCCCAGGCTATTTATGCACCTATAATGCAAATATACTATCATGCTTTAGCAACAACAATAAATGAATCAACATAAAATTGTGGAATTTTGAAAAGTACAGTCTTTTAAAAAAAAATAAAATCTAAATGATCTATATAATCTCAATGTGACTTTGGGCTATTAAGTGAAGGGATCTACAGTATGTCCAATCTGTGTGAATGCTGTAGGTATTACAGAGCTTTTAAAATGTGTTTTTAGGACCCAAAAGTAATCGGACAGTTGGCTGCTCGGCTATTTGATTTAAACCAAATGCTTTAAAACTCACTGGATGGTGCTTAAAATATGACATGACCAAGAACGCAATCAAGCAGTAAGTGGTATAATAGAGTTTAGAAATAAAATCTACAGCAAGCTAAGCAATGCACTTATGGTTTTACCATTGTTAATGAGATTCATCCATTAAACCATTTTTACCTGTAGTATATGCTGAATAGATACCAAATTCAAATATAGCTGCAAGCAGCAATTATTGGAGTCAAGCCCAATTTTAGTCTTTTTAGTATTAACGGATTTAGATAAAACAACCATATTGCTTTTTTTATATTGGGAAACATCAGTAAATGTGTTTGTTACACGACAGTATACTGTATCTGTAAAAAAAAAGTATGTATGGATTTTTATAAATAAACAATTGTAAGACCGAACTGTGTTTTGTAACTGTTTTCACACTGCTATTTATATTTCAGCTATAATTCTAGAATACTATATGTACATATCTATCACTTACTACGTCTAAATAAATCTTGTGGTAAACTTGTGATAATCAACAAATCACACGATGAAGCTTTAACATCAATCTGGCAACACAGCTCATGCTCATGCTGTTCTGCACCGTATAAAGGAAAATCAGCAATCAGCAACTGTGCTACAATTCAACTTGAAATAATATTAATACTATCTTTACTATACGTAGTAATTAAACTAAAACGCAAGCATAAATCTATTGTATATCAGGTACGCGCGCTGCGGGGACTATGAACTGGCAATGGCTTCACCTACCTCAAAAGAATGGTCCTTTCACACATACGGACATACTAAATGAAAATAAATAAATGAAATTTAAGAAAGATCTGCCGTATCGGTGTGTTCGTAACTCTATCGCGATATCAGCAACTTTTATATACGGCATTAATCCTTTCAGAAGTAATGAAAGTAAGCGCTAAACTAAAGTTCTGAGCTCAGCTGTAAAGCTGAAGTCATAACATGCTGTGTATACATTTGTGTCGTAGCGTTGCTGTGACCGCAATGTGACGTGGCGGTTTTTCCAATATTTTATATGAAGTAACTTTTGACTCGTTTGTCCTAGAAACCTCAAAGTTGGTATGGTATCATATCATGTTGTGTTCTCTTGGCATGCCAAATCTTATAACTTTTGGTTTAGAAGAAATTGTACTTCTCAATGAAAAGCATTCAACAGGAAAAAACATTTATTACATAACTTTGCGTACAATTACAATAGGGGTTAAATTACTTAATTACATTTAAGAAGACAAACCTGGTACAAATTTATTCTTCAGATACAGCATTATATCAACTAAGGCTGATACATTTCAATATCAAATAGATTTCATTAAAGTGTCTTACTGCTAATATACTTTTTAAATTTGAAATTTCATATGGCACCTGTTATAATTTATTCTACATAATACAGTAAATTATTTGTAACTGAGGGGTAGTTGGTGTCTTGTATTAGGTTTGTAGAGTAGTAGATGGGTAAAGAGGAAAGCCATAGACATTGGTTATCTACTGCTATTACTCAATAAACTAATACTAATTCTAATGAAAAATAATAAATAGTAAACATAGCAACTGTTGGTTCTGTAAATGATTGTGTAATATAATATAATAATATATATACCACATTGTGTCTTAGTGTTCTAAATGCATAAAAGAAAAGCAGTAATGAAACTAATGAAAAGCAAAAATGAAACAAAACAAAAAATATAACTGTATGTATGGACTTTTCACACAAAGGAATATCGCACATCTGTCAACAATTTGTTTTAATAGAATGCAGAACACATGCAATGATTAATGGAGAATTTTTTAATTATATGGAAATTCTTTCTAAGTTATATGAAATTGGTTGTAGCTATAAATTGAAATTCCACAAGACTGGGTGCCAGTTATATAAGAGGGGGGGAAATCAGGTTGGAGACAGGTGGACAGTGGGTGGATACTTTGTGTATAATGACCAAAGCTAATTTGTCCCATCTGTACTACAATCCTGCATCTCAGCATTGTGATTACACCTGGTTGTGGATTTTATTCTGATTAGGCTTTAGCCAAGTTTCCTTACTCCAAACATCTGTATAACTACAGCAAATAGTTTTTGTGCACCGCGTGTGTGTGTGCGTGCGTGTGTGTGTGCGTGCGTGTGTGTGTGCGTGCGTGCGTGTGTGCGTGCGTGCGTGTGTGCGTGCGTGCGTGCATGGTTTACTGGGCATTCTGCCACTCAAATATCTTTTGCCTATCTCTTGACAATATGATCATGCTAAAAATTCAAAAATAAAATATTATTTACATGAAAACATACAAAATAATCAGCATGCCTAGAAGTCGGTATGTTATGAATCAACCCATGTTGTATGGTGCTGCAGTTGGCGCTTCTTACATTGGCTAAGAAATTGATAATTGGCTTTGTCTTTTTTTTTGATACAACAGAAAAACACAAACAATCCAAGTAATAAAGAAGAGTGTTGGGGTTCCAAGAGAACACATTATATCAAAATTAAAATTGGATATTGCGCTTCAGGAAAATGTTTTCATCTGTAACAAGAGCAATTTGGCAGATGTATGAGGAGTTGTTGGAATCATGGCCCAGAACATCTGGAAAGTGAGAGAAAGGCTGAAATGGACAAGGGATGACACCCTTTAAACCCAAAACAGCAGTCCATCCAACACTGTGTCTGGAATGGGTCCGATCCAAAGACAGTGCACTTCATAAGGATTCGTTTGGGAAATGATCCCAATCCTAGTGGTATTAATTTTTCATAGCCTACAATCAGTGGTTTTGTCTGTACAGATATTGCAAGTGCAAATCATTTCTCTAATTAAGTTACTGTGGGTTGAAGTGATTGAAAAAGGTCCTTGGTGGCGCCACTTCTGGGTGGTTATACACTAAAAAGACAGACTCAATTTAGTTGGAGATTCTAAATAGATGTCGTTTTGGCAAGAACTGAGGATTTGCGGACCTTTGGGCTCTGAAATGTGGTAAACAATGTTAAAAATAGGGACAATAGTATATTTGCAGAAGGTATTTGCAGATATCAATGATATTTGTAATTCCCATGGCAAAAAAAAATTCAATTTTTTAGAGAATTATTCTATTGTCACATACAATAGATTGAATTTTTCACATATTATATAATATGTAAAAATATATATTTATTTATATATATGTAGGGTTAGGGTTAGATGT
>JAOUQX010000033.1:10244634-10255280 GCA_028566295.1 Liobagrus marginatus
TATTGTCACATATAATAGCTATACAGTACATTTACAAAATGCCTGCGACTGATACAAAGAGTGGCATAGGATTTTTGGGGTGCTTAATAAGAATTACAAAATGTTAAATATTTAAATGACTTTTATTTCTTTTTGTAATTTCATAACTGATATGGCTAAAAAGTTTGCATGAAACAGCACGCCTGGAAATAAAATGATGAAAGTTAGGGTTAAAATAGAGCGGAGGGCTGGGATTTCATTCTTGGGATTTGTGACATGATTAAGCATGTAATTTTAGACTGTCCAGGTGCATTTATGAGTAGCAAGATGTGGAATTTCATTGTAGGATAAATGCCACACACCAAGGCTCCAAAGTGATCAAGAGATATGAGTGTAGGGACATCACATCAGGACTTCATGCTAAGATAAAAAAAACAGCAGCATGTGTGCATCTTAATAAAAATACATACAACAAATTACAAAAGTTGCCACTGAAACATGAACTCGCTTTTAGAATACTACACAGTTCTTAATGTACAATCGTAAAACAGATAATGGTTTATCTGCTGAACATTTGTTTCTCCTGGGAAACGAATCTCTCATCCAGAAACACTGGAACATGATTGATTTTCTGATTTATGTCTGACCATGTGGAATTTATTGAGACTAACATTAATGTTTCAAGAAAATAATTCAACTAAATGAATGTAATGCATGCAACATGGCAAAAGAATTCAAACAATGGCAACTGTTCAGTATACTTTTAAAATATAATGTAAAAAACAATTGAATCCGGTATTTGTGTTAACATACACAATATGTTCAGAAGTTTATGGACACCTATCCAGCACGCTCACATGAGTGTATCTTCTCTAAAATGTTACCACAAAGTTAGACACACACAGTACATTATTCCTACACTGGAACTAAAACACGGTTCCAGTATGACAATGCCCCTAAGCGCTGAGCCTCAGCTCCATGAAGACATAATGTGTTGTAGCTGATGTGGAAGAAATTGAGTGTTCTGACCTCAATCCAGCTGAACACTTTAAGGATGAACCTGAACACTGACTGCATCCCAGACTTCCTTTCTTTAAAGAAATCACTTTAAAACCTGGTAAAAGAATCTGCCAAGTTCTGTAAATGTCATAAGGTATAATTAATGCACTTTTGACCTTCCATTTTCCCCCTGATGAAGGCCATTTGTTAAGTTGGCAGTGTCTTCCTCCATGATGAAATTTCTCCCAATTGGATTGACTGTAGATTTCTAAATTCATTCTGCTGCTACCATCATGAGTTACATCACTATTAAAAGTTAGAAAGTTCGTTCAAGTCATGTTACTATCCTCACTGTGCTTGTGTAACACATAGGGAACTGACTGCATCAAAGTTGTTTTTTTTTGTGTGTGTGCAATGACTGTCCACTTTATCAAGAACACAAGAAAATACCACAAAAAAGCCTGACTGGTATCACAACCATACCGCTGTCAGAGTCACTGAGACAAAATGCCTTCCACATGTTAATGGCCTAAGTTTACCTGAAGTATGGTTTATTTTCCTTCGGAAGTAATGTATTTCATTTTAAGTGTCTTTCACCTCCTGTTATATTTGCAAGCCAGAAAAGTTACTTATAAAGATAGAAACCCCATGACTGAAACAATAAAAAACGGAAAAACAGATCACTAGTGATTAGTCAATAACCAGTTTTAGCTTTGTACCTGGATTTGAGAGCACGAGCAAAAGTGGATGATGCTGAATGAACAATTACACCAGAATTACATGCTCTTTTCTTTTTGCTGCGCTCCACAGTGCACTCCATGAAAACCAGATGTCCTTGTGAAGCTACAGCCATCAACCATGAGGAGCCAGCAAAAACATTTCCGTTTCAGTCAGGGCCATCTGAGCACAATGTACGATCATGTACAAGCAGAAATGATGAAAGCAAAATCAAACATCCTTTAAACAATCTTTTGAACAAATACCATGTCATTAATCCAGATGCAGTTTTTTGGGTCAGGAAGCAGAGATGTAGCTGAATAAGATGTTTCATATCGGAGTATTAAACGAAATATATAGTGACAAGTTAAAATTATATCGTTGTTCTAATTCTGCAATAATTTGATGTTTCTTATTTTTATTCTGGTTCACAGAAAAAGCCCATACTTGCAGAGAATACACCAAATACCCAAACATACATAAAACAAAGCAGTAACCAATTTTTTTCCTGTAGGCACAGACCTCCATTGTCTACCGCTTATCCTTTTCAGGGTCACGGGGACACTGGTACCTATTCCAGCTAACTTAGGGGGTGAGGTGAGGTACACCCTGGACAATCGCCAGTTAATTGCAGGGCTAGCACTTAGAGCCAGATATCCATTCACACACATTCACTCCTATAGACAATTTCTTTAGACTAGCCAATTCACCTATGAAAAACCCCGGGTGGGAAATGAACCCCTGCTCCCATGGCCTTCTTGCTGTAAGGCATGCTAACCACTTTGCCACTGAGGCATACACGTAATGAATCTAATTAACTTGATGTGCAGCTGATTAAGCGAATCAGCAGTGTTATTAAAAGCTACATCCAAAAATACCTAGATAAAATATACGTACTTGAAAGTAGTGAAAAGTGCTAGAGGTAACAAATCGCTCTTGCTTTATTATAATTAAACAGCTAATGCTACACCAAACACCCTTTGTTTGTGTACACCCTATAAGTATGCCCATGTAAGTGTGAAAGCACATCGTTGTCTACAGTGTCTTTGTATGCTGCAGAATTATCTTATTCATTTACTGGAACTAGGAAGCAAACACTGTTCCAGCATGGCCATGCCCCTATGAACAAACCGCTCTGAACTTCATGAAGACATGGTGTCTTATAGCTGGTGTGGAAGAACTCGAGTGTCCTGACCTTAACCCCTCTCTGAAAACCTTTGGGATGAACTGGAACATTGACTGCACCATATACCATCTCACCTGAAATTAGTGCACGACTCACTAATGCACTTGTAGATGAATGAGAAAATGTCTACAGCTACACTTCAAATCTTGTGGAAAACCATTTCTGGAAGTATGCAGATTATTAAATGAATAAGGTCGAGCCTTAATCTGAAATAGGATGCTCAAAATACACATATGGAGTTGATGGCCAACATGAACTTTAGCCTATCCATCTGACTTGCAGTACAATCAATAATTAAAAAATGCATGCAAAAATCCCAGCCACTGAACTATCAACAACAGCACAATTTGATCAGCAATTCTGTCTGCAGTAGTGGAATTCAAAAGTTCTGTTTCCGTGAAGTACTGCTCGGTGATTGCTTCCATTAGCTAGATCAACTTTGCCGTAATTATGGTTTTGTCTCCTGCTCCATCAACTTAGTAATATCCTTCCTGTTCATTTATAACCTGCCCCTTGTACAGACTCCGCATTTGCCAAATAATTAACAGACACAGAAGGGTCCATTCTAGCCAAGAAATATTCCTAATTGAGTCCAGGACAGTCATCGAGATTTTTCCCCTAAATGACATATATTTGAGTGAATGCTATCAGCATGTAAAACACTCTTCAAAAACAAAGTATATAATCCTTTAAATCCCATATAGAAACTTTACTCCTCATTAAAGAACATGATACTATAACTGTAGCCTCTTTACAGTACAGTAATCCTCAATCTTAATATTCCGGTGAATTGGGCACCAATAAACCCTGAGACTTTTACAAGGCCTGCGGGAACCCCTTAAAAGGAAGGACAAAGGCTAACATCTTTTACTCAAAGTATACATTTCCATTAGGGCAGGGTGGAGCAGTGGAAATGTTCTGACTGCCTTCTTTAGGCTTCTGCTGGAGAACACTGCAGTGTAAATATTCACACCGTGAGGTACTGGAACATTCAGTCTATACAGTTGCTATGGTATACAGTTTCATGGACTTTCATACCTCAGCAATAAAAGAAGATGAAGAAGTGAGCATTGCGAAAAATAGAACGCTGTATCAATAACTAATAAAGATCTGGATGACTGATTCCAACACAGCAACACAAAAACAACAAGTAGCCAGTTTAAACCTCTTCACAGTGTGGACAGTGTGTATGTCAAAGAAGTGAGGTGTAGACATGGAAAGTATATTCTCTCGTAATCCTATGATGTTCATATATTTTGCTCTGGTCGTTTGCAGCGCACTGCTGGAAACACTGCTGTTTCTGATTAACTGAATATGATTGCTTCAGTATTTTTATTTCAATTTGAAGGACCCTACCATTTATGCTGTTCCAGTATGGAGAAGGAACAAGAGTAAACTTTACTCTGTTTGAAAATCTAAACTAATGTTTCATTGATAAATATATTTTTGGAAGGAAAATTTATAAATCGTTCTGTGCTTGATATGGAAAGGGAAAACTGTTGCGTTGCTATTTCCTCTAGGCTTGTACACCTCCTGTAATGTTACACTGTTCCAGCATATTCAATGGAACTCATCAACTGATTAATAGCGAACAATAAAAAGAGGTACACATTAAAATAGTAGGTGCAGTGGTCTGGGAAACTTACTTTTAGGCTATTTAGAGTATATCACTGGTTTGTGCTTAATCAAATCTAAAGCTTAAGCTAAAGAAATTGCATTAAGCATTTCAGATATCTGTTAAAATGATCCCACTGTGCCTTAACCACAATTGGCTTTGCTGTTGGGACTCTCATGTAAATCTGGCCAAACTTTTCATATTATGAGCTGTCATTTGGCATATTAAATGTCCCAACAGCCAGTGCAATTCATGCTCGGTCCAGATTATAAATCCATTGCATCATTATGATGTGCTCAAGTTGCCGGAGCAAGATTGAATTCTCTTATCCACTATAACGCTACACTGATTAACATTATGACTATTTCAAAACGGCTTCCTTTTTATTTGAAACACTAAAAGAATTGACAATGTCAGAAACAAAACAAGGAACATTTTCTAATATAAACTGATGATAGACCTTAATCTTCAAAATGTGTGCTATGACATGTCTGCATACTAGCATTTAAGTGAAATAAGTGAAATATAATAATTTCTTTAAGTGTTTTTTTTTTTTATCCATGCTGTAGCACTGATACAGAGGAGAAAACATGACGTTCTATCCTGTCATATGGCAGACCAGATGGACACACCCTCTGTCCAGATCCTGTGAAACCTTTTTTCTCACAAAACACACTAAATGGCATAGTTCCATCACTCCACAGAGCGGCATGAGCAGCCTTCTATGATACAATTCTCGTTTTCTTTGAGCCACCCTGTCACTATGCTAGTTGTCCAATAAAAAGATAAATACCGTCACAAGGAGCTGAGAGTTTCTATGTTTTGAGTGTATAGCATATAGGCTAAAAGGCCAAAGCAAATCGGTAAGAATCGGTAATCTATTCCTTTCAATGAACCAAGGCTTAAAGAGATGCTTTTAAAGGGTGGTTATCAAAGTTCAATGTCCTCTAGTGGCCATGAAAGAAGGCTTTGGCCGCTAACAAGGGTTTGATAGAACTATCACATACTCTAGTATTTGTATTTCTCCTTCTTTCAGTAAAATGACATTTACAATATAAAACATATAAAGTCAAATACAGTATAATACAGTAGTGATTGAGCTGAATATTATAGAAATAACAAAGATAATGCACTAAATAATAATAATAATTATAACAAATTATTGATTTGCACAGAATCATATTTTGCTATATATTTATATTCACCTATTGGCTGTATCCATAAGAACACATGTACCACTTCTCATTAGTGCCACTATCAGCCAATCATTCAAAGTGACTACACATCTCCTCGGATTTTCACCCTATGGAGTTTAAATAGAAATCTGTTTTAAAAACATCCAATGAGTGGCATATCTGTGGCTGGAAACACCTTGTTAATGAGAAAGGTCAGAGGAGAATGATGGTTAACTGATAAACTTGTAAAATGATGGAGAACTGATATTATTGCTTACAGTAAGTCTGGTGACCACCCTTTACAAGCATCTCTTTAAGCTTTAGGTTGACACAAACTGGACAGTTGAAAATTGGGGACAAAAAATTCTTGGTTTATTATTAAGAGGTCTATGAGATAATGTCAGTTCTGTATGGGCAGTAGGTTATGGATTAACATATTAGCACATGAAATGTTGTACCTTTATCTAACTTATTTTGGGTACAAAATTGTACCTTACTGCAGACCATTAAAGGTACAGTTATATGTTTTGCTCCGTTAGGAGCAAAATTATACCTGTATGGTAGCTTTATTTCTGAAAGTGTACACCAAGCGGAATACATGTTTATTTAGACCTGGGGATTCAAAAAGCAAAAATTGTTACCCTAATAAAAAGAAGGCAACACAAGAAAATTTTATATACATCAGCAATTCAAAATGAAGACATTTAAGGAAACAACATTAAAGGATAAATAATAAAAAAACAAGGAATTTGAATTAAAATAACTATATAAACACAGTGGTTGCACTGGGTCAAGTACTCATCCTGCATGGACCATATATGCAGCATCTTTCCGCATATGAAGAGGAAATAGGGCTAGTGCATATTATATACCAGTTTCTTATATGTAAATGTTGAATATTACATGGGAAAATTTTACTTACTAGCACAAAAGGAATGTAATGCGGAAAGACAAATACATCTCAGTGAAATCAGTTAAATTTGCTGGCGGTGATTAAAGGTGAAAGGAACACAGGTGTGCAATTCACCCAATGCTGGACATCATTTCATAGATGCTATTAGTATTCCTATGAGAATCTTACACAGTCAATTCTTGTTCCTATTCTCGGAAGCACAGATTTCCTCTTTCCTCGCCCAATCACTCAGAGGGGAAGCTTAAAGGCGTGCTTCTAATGAATCTTCTTCTGCACTGGGAAATAACACGAACTCCAGTCCATTGAAGGATTTAAAAGGTGAAAAGGGCAAACATCAACACCATGTGAATAGTGGGGGCCGAAAGGGAACGAATGGGACCCAACCCCTTGGCTCCTTCTTTAAATTAATTTGTCAGACATTCCCCTTCTCCTTCCACTTTCACTTTCTTTGTTCCTCTCTCTATTTTATGGAAAATTTGCCAACCCTTTTATGCTTTGAAGTTATGTCTGTTTTCTGAACTGTCAGAGCACATCACCCCATGTTGGCAATTGTCCATATCTGGCGCCCCAAAATCTGGGCGGCCTCATTATGGAAAGAAAAAAAAAAGGCTGATAATCACAGCAGGATGTGCAGAGGGAACCATTTCCTCGTTTTGGACTGTATGAGGACACACCCTATGTTCTATTCCACCACTCAAGGACTGTTGCTGAAAGATAGTAACATAGTAAAGATCTACTGTATTAATTCCTGCCAGGTCATCAGTATTTCATTTCTGTTTATCATCAATTATAAGGGGCCAAGTTTCATAATAAAGGAAAAAAGTTTGACAAGCTGTTCTGTATTAATTTTAAACCAGCTGTTTCATGTGGAGAATTAGTAGGGCACAAAGAGGGGCGCCTTTGAACGTAAACCTTTGCCTTCATGAGAAATATTATTTTCAGGTACAGGGCTTGAAATTATCTACAGACCAGTAAATCAAAGCCAGGCAATGCTCTTCATGTACAATTGCTCATTTTAATGAAGAGTCCCTGATGCATTCAGACATATCAATCGAAAAGGTCAAAGAAAACAGGTGAAGGTTTCTTATTCTCAAGGATTTTCCCATCACTTTCATATGCTGCCTGTCTTTTAAGTGGCAAAATTTTATATGTTAAGTGAAATTGCCAATAAAAGTGGTTTTATGAGTTTGCGAGTGCAATGCATGTGTGTGGGACCATGTTCTGAGCTGATCTTAACCAGGCTTATAGTCTAATCAAATCTGTAACCCAGGATATGAAAAGAATGACAGACCTTATTTTAAGCAATATAACATCCTGGAATATTACCAAAAGTAAAGGAATTCAGTGCGAAAATGATGGCCCTTTTATTCCAGACATGGTGGATGAACTCTCTGACTGCATTATGGGTGGCTCAGAGCCTTGCTGTCACCACATTCAAAGGAGGACTCATGGAGGGTAAGGATGAGAAAAGAAGCAAAACTGCCAAAATCCTATCATGTGTAATAACACATTTTCACACAAGATATTCCTTTTACAATTTCAAGTGTCTGCAGTACCGATAACGGAGCCAATAATGTGGATTTGCATTTGATTCAAAGTGAATGTAAATTGGAGCCTAAAGCACCGAGCCAGTGTCCAGAGACGAATGGATAAAGCTAGCTGTATTTTGTCCTACAAGTCTGTGACTGATCTGTTGTGACTTTTTTGTACAAAATTTCTAAAGATTTTTTTTACTGTGTTTCAAACCAGCATTATGTTCACTTGGATAGCAAGGTGTAAGCATCTGCACATTAAACATCAGGAAAGGAATGATTATAAGTGACCTTTTGCTGGAAATGAATCCTACTTAAAAGAGAGCTTTAAAAAAAAAAAAACGAACAAAGAAATAATGTTGAAATCTCTGAAAATGAAACATGTGTACATTGCATTATGTGCTTACCCTCACCAATTTAGCTTACGTGCAAAGATGACCAACAGACATGTTCTGGCAATGTTAGGAATTTTGTGCCAAAATCTGGACATGTGATCATCTTAAAAAAGTTAAAGAATCTATTACAGACATTAGACAGTGGATGCATTTCCCTTGCATTAATTAATTAATTAATTCATCCATTATCTAGCGCTTATCCTGTTCAGGGTCGTGGGGGCGCTGGAGTTTATCCCAGCTAACTTAGGGCGTAAGGCAGGGTACACCCTGGACAATCACCAGTTAATCGCAGGATTAACACTTAGAGACAGACAACCATTCACACTCACATTCACTCCTATGGACAATTTAGAGTAGCCAATTCACCTATGCTCAATCACATGTGTTTGGAGGCGGGAGGAAACCGGAGTGCCTGGGGAAAACCTGCGAAAGCACGGGACGAACGCTTAGAAACTTTCTCATTCTTAATTCAGAAAAGACAGAAGTACTTGTACTAGAACCACATGCAGCTAGAAGTAAGCTTCCTACTTATATGCTCTCTGGATGGCATCATTTGAGTCTAAAACTGGTGTGATTATTGAAACCAGGCTATAATTTAAAGCGCACGTCTTACTACAAGAGCCTTCTTACATCTCAGAAATATTGCTAAGATAAGGAAAATGTCACTCCACAATGAAAACCAGATTAGCCCATGCCTTTTCTAGTTCTAGGTTGTATTTTCGTAATGCCTTACTGTCTAAATGTTCCAGGAGATATGGTCGTGTCACCCTTATTTTACCACCAGTACCAGTACCACCAGTTTATACTAACTGATTGGCTCGTAATCAAATTAGCCTTTTATTATACGATACAGCTATTAACCTATAAAGCACTAAATGTTTTCCTACTGCAGCAGTGGCAGCATAGGGTGGGGAGGTTGGCGTTACACAACCACACATTTATTGAACAGCTTTCCATTTATTGTGAGGACTTAGCTACAGTATGTGTCTACGCTAAAACCTTTTTTTTTCTTATGAAAAGACGACATATCTGGAGGGTTCATATGTAGAGGCAGAAAATGTCCTAGTGACCTGGGATGTTTGGATGTTGTCAGCCCCCTACTCATGCATTCACTCAGGTTTGTTGACAGTTACGTGGCTGACTGCTTTATGTCTTAGAGTTACTTTCTGGCGCTCCCTTTTAGCTATGCTGTCATAGTTAGTATTGCCAGACTCCCTGCTTGTTCTCTGCACACAATGTACATTGTCCTTAACCATTATATGACAATAAGCATACCAAATAATCTTGGGCCCTTTCGCTCACTCTCTCTCTCTCTCTTTTGCTCACTCTCTCGCTTGCTTTATCTCTCTCTCTCTCTCTCTCTCTCTCTCTCTCTTTCTCTCTCTCTCTCACCCTTTATCTCTCTGTCACTCCTTTATTCTTTCTGTCAAGCTACATATTCTACTCATATGATATTATCCATCCTTTTCCATCCTAATGAATAAATAGTAACACATTTTCTCTAAATTAATCTTTCATTTATAGGTCGCATTATGCTATTTCAAAGATTATTCTTCACTCCATAAAAATGTATTGGCAAGAGCTTTTGGATGATCACCCGTTTAGTTTCCAACAACACCTGGCGTAAAAACCCCTTCTCTTAAGAAATATTCCAGTGATAATAGATGCATTCATTCCTGCCAGTGTTAGAGGTTTATACTGAAACGGATATAAACTTAACAGTTTGAGCATAGTGATGGTCTCAGGTCATCAGTGTCAGGTAATAAAAGTATATTTGCCCACAAAACCAGAATAAGAGGATATAAACGTTAAGGCAGACGGATCATTGTTTACAATGTTGGTAAAGGGGATTCTTTTATGCTGTCTTTCTGTTCGTTTTTATCCCATAACCGCTGTGACATTTAGTCTTAGGATTTGCTGCTGCATAGTTTCTTGTACAATAGATAGGTTAATGCTTTTCCAAATGTGACTAGATAAGATAAGATAATAAGAAGATAAGATAAGCATACTTTCAAAATAAGTACTAGTAAATGATTGAAAGTAGTCCATATGTCTTGTTATGGCCTTAAAACTCTGTAGAACTAAAAACTATCTAGATAACCACAGCTGCCTTTCTTTTGTTCTGAGGAAGATAT
>JAOUQX010000033.1:10388430-10407595 GCA_028566295.1 Liobagrus marginatus
ACTGCAATCTTAACCAGATTGCAGTGTGTTCCCTGATTTCTGCCGTTGTCAATTTTATATTTCTCTCTTCCTCATCTGCGTCCCCTAATGCCTCGGCAAGCTGTTGGCCAAGCACGCACTCTGGTAGCGCGCATGCGCTGACATATACACAGCGTGTTTGCGCTGCGGGTGACTCGGGTTCAAATCCAGCCCGAGGTCATTTCCCAATCCCTTCCCCAATCTCTCTCCCACTTCATTTCATTTTTTTGACGAGCTGCAATTTGTAAACTGAATTTTATGTATTCCGGGGCATTCTTATACTGAGGTACCACTGTATATATATATACATACATACATACACACACACACACACACACACACACACACACACACATTTAAAATTTACAGCTACATTTTTATTTTTTAACTCCCCGCAATGCACCACCTCCTCTACAACCCTCTAACACTGCTCAACTACTCCCACTATCTCTTAGAATACAAGGAAGACATACAAGACATCATGACTCAACCTGTTACAGCACCCTGGGTGTTGGAATTAAATGAACTTAGATTAAACATTACATCTATGGGCGTAACTCATCTTGAAGTCCATAAATTATTGCTTAAAAATTTTTAAGTAAAAACTTTTCTTGCTATATGAACTCATGAACTCCCAAAGGTGTTTTTGGTGTTTGGTATTCTTAATCCCTGACCTAATTTACTGCTATCAAGATATATTTAATGATAGAGATGTCAAAGCTTCTGTAAGTCTCTCTGGGCATCTCTCAAATATTCTAAGTGTATAAATATATGTTTTGTGTAATTTGTAGATCAAAGTCTTAAGTAATTATATATGCATTACAGCACAGTAAAACTTGTATTTTCACATATCCCAACTTAGGAAGCTTTGGTCAGAGCACAGGGTCAGTTATGATGCGACACACCTGGAACAGGAGGTGGGTTGAGGGCCTTGCGCAAGGACCTGCCATTGGCAGCTTCAACTCAACTCCACACCTTAACCGCCTTAACCATTTGTGAACATGTGTTTCATTCTAGTTTAGTCTAATTCTAGTTTAATTCAAAAAAAAATTAAAAAAAAAAAAGATGATATCGGATCATTAAGCTTTCCCTATCCATTTCACCCTTGACTGCATATTGCAAGCATCCCAGCCATCCAATGACATAGTATTGTGAAATATGTTTGTGCAGCATGCTGAGAAATCATCTCAAATTCACACAACATATTGAAGACGTTTTACTTTGTATAATTACCTGACAACAGCTATCTCTGAAAGGTTGCGTGAATTCAAAGTCTGTAATCGAAATAAAAAAATATTCTCACAAAATTTGATTGAAGGCATTTTTTATTTTTCATTCAAAGTTCCAGTCTCTCTGATCGCTCATCTAATGTGAAGTTCTAAAATGAAAACTTACAATGTAATATTTTTTCTTTAAATGTGAGTAGTTATCTCAACCAAAATATCCGTGCTTTTTTTCCTAGTTCTAAATTGATGAGTGTTAGGCAACAGCGACATCTAGTGGTAGGATTTCGTTGCCGCGTTTTCTATACTTGAATTCGCAGTCAACAGTAGACTGCAAAAAGATTTTAGCCAGTAAACAGTTTCCATAACTTAAGTGGTTGCTTTGCCATTTTATGAACCATTTCATAATTGTTTTTATTCTGTCCCCAGAATCTTCTGTTAATGCTTCTCAATAAATACATTTAAAAAAGCTTGAAACAAACAATAAATGTCCTTTTTTCAAATGTAAAATGCCCATTTAATCCTTATATTTTTAAAATTAAAAATACAGTGGAGTTTTGCTTTATTATCAAAAACATGAATAAAAGATCATAGTTATAATATATTATAATATATAGTCTAGTTTGATCGCTGCTTTGGTCTATTTCTCGCAAGCGATTTAGGAATTAGGTTGCAGCTATTAAAGTGTCGTTCGCGAATGAGCCGGCTCTAAGAGTCGATTCTTTGTAGCGAACAAGAAGAGACCATTCTCATCGTGGAGAGCCGAATGTTCAGCCTCCCCTAATCAGCAAGGGGCGGGACTTTCTTTTGAAGGGGGGGCAGACCATCCAAAGACAGTGAGTGTGGTGGTACAGACCAGGAACACAGAGAGGTTGTGGATTAAATACTTTTAACTAAAGTATGATGATGCTGATTTTGTTCTATAGTTATTTAATTCATTTGCTGTGGTTATGTGTTCATGTAAAGTTTTAAAATGTTAAACAATAGTAACTGTATATTTTGTAGCGAAAAATGCATAAATATAAGGCTTTTATGAAAACACAATAAAAAATTGCCTTCCAACACACAAACCATTAATAATTGCCAAATTAGGCTACATTAGAAGGCTCAGGGTTATACTAAATGAAGAGCCATTTGCGAGCCGTGAGAGCCGGCTTTTCAATGGAGCCGAACCAAATGAGCCGAATCTTTCAAAAGATCCGGACTCCCCATCACCCAACTGCTGCTAAAATGAGGCGGTGAACCGCAACTTCCGGTAGGCTTCTCGTTTTAATTGGTGGAATCCTGAGCGGAAAATGACGCTTTATCCAATCAGAGCTAGAGGACGCTACATTTTAGAGCTTTCGCAAAGGTCGACAACCTGCATGATTTTAGCCCAGCTCCTGTGAAGTGTACTCTTAGTATCTGCAAGTTACGATTATTATTTTTCCAAAAATAAATCTATTTAAATGGCTGCTCATAAATTGGTGTTGATTCGTCACGGGGAGAGCTGCTGGAACCAGGAGAACCGCTTCTGCGGCTGGTTCGATGCTGACCTTAGTGAGACTGGGATTCATGAGGCAAAAAGAGGAGGAGAGGCCTTAAAAGGTTTGTGTTCTTTCAGTGTATCCAAATTAGGTGTTTTGGATGTCGATAATAATTTAACGCGATTAATAATGGTAGGAGTTTGGCTATACCCGCTTACACCATCAGTTAGCATGCGGTTTGTATTAAGTCCTTAATTAGTTTACGGTGATGGCTGACGAAATAACGGTAGACACATTTTTTTATTCAGAAATTGATGTTTTACGGGACCATTTGTTCAGTGGTCACGAATTCGGCGCAAGAGCCGTGACTTTCTACCTTCCACTATGTCTTATGCTCGCTTCAACTGCTCCTTTAATTCGGACCAATCGGATTCAACAACTAGCGAGCTGCCAGCTAATCGGGGCACGGAGGCGTGTCTGACTGTTGGTGAACGTGCAGCATAGAACGTGCAGCATAGAACGTGCTGTCTTTCCTGTGCAGAATGTGGCCTTTAATCTTTAATAATGTCATTTACAAGACTAACGATTTAATCCTTGCTTTATACTATTAATCTAGGATGCCTGGTAACACATGATGGAAACTGTTTGTACCATTAACGATGAACATTCAAGACATTTCTATTCTATTCCTTTCAGATGCTGGCTTTGAGTTTGACGTTTGCTACACCTCTGTTCTGAAGAGGGCCATCCGTACCCTATGGCTTGTTTTAGATGGCATTGACCAGATGTGGCTTCCTGTGCACAGGACATGGCGTCTTAATGAGCGCCACTATGGTGGTCTGACTGGCTTAAATAAAGCCGAGACCGCTGCAAAGCATGGTGAAGCGCAGGTGAAGATTTGGAGGCGTTCCTATGATATTCCTCCTCCTCCTATGGAGGCAGACCATGACTTCTACAGTGTTATTAGCAAGGTAAGTTCAACTGAATTGTGCAAAATATAAAAATCAAGTGTTGTAAATAGTGCAAATCTGTACATTTTATTTGCTATTAGGAAGTAAGAGTTTGCAAGAAAAGAGATTTATCTTTTGTATCTGTAGGACCGGCGCTATGCTGACCTGACTGAAGATCAACTACCTTCCTGTGAGAGCCTGAAGGACACTATTGCTCGTGCACTTCCATTCTGGAATGATGAGATTGTCCCTGAAATCCAGCAGGGCAAGAGGGTGCTCATTGCTGCCCATGGCAATAGCCTGAGGGGGATAGTCAAGCACCTGGAAGGTACATTCCTTTCTGAAACTCGAACCATTAAGTGTAACCTCTGTTTGCATTTTAATTAAATGTCATGTTACCTCTGGCTGTCACCTTTGGCTAAGTAAAGTAAGTCTTAATATTCAAGAATTAAAATAAGAATTAAAAAATGTGTGTAATTGTTCATATTCACATGTGCCTGCTTGATAAATTATTAAACCAAAACTCACAGAAAATAACAAAAGGACGATTACTGATATGAACTTCCTCTACCATGACCACATCACTTTTTTTTTTGTCTAGTTTAATTACTTGTATTTTGCTAGACACCTTGCAGCATTCATACACGTATTACATTTATGGAAAAACTAAAATTTTCTTTGTTAAACATTTTTTTAAATGATTTTCATTTGTCATACTTATTGCATAAATGCTTGTGCAACCCAGTTACAAGTAGTCAGTTTAGCTCAACTCAATAAATATGGTATTTAACAAACTAATCCACTGTCCATTTTTTTATACAGGCATGTCAGAAGAAGCCATAATGGAGCTGAACCTCCCTACAGGCATCCCCATACTTTATGAGCTAGATGAGAACCTGAAGCCCATC
Organism: Liobagrus marginatus; assembly: GCA_028566295.1. Taxonomy (NCBI): domain Eukaryota; kingdom Metazoa; phylum Chordata; class Actinopteri; order Siluriformes; family Amblycipitidae; genus Liobagrus; species Liobagrus marginatus. The sequence goes on from JAOUQX010000033.1 coordinate 10,392,996, forward strand.
AAGCCTATGCAGTTCCTGGGAGATGACGAGACTGTGCGAAAGGCCATGGAGGCTGTAGCTGCACAGGGCAAGGCAAAAAAGTAGTTGATTTCATTGAACAATTGCTTAAAGCACTGAAAATCTCTAAAAGAAAGTACTGTAGTTCTAACCTGCTAAACACCATGATTCAGTGCATGTTTAAAGTCCTATTAATAGTTAACTGAAATGTAGTTATAAAAAGTATTTATTAACCAAATATCATTGTGGACCACTTGATCTGTCTCAAAAACCTTTATCCAAATTGAGATTTTGTCATGGACCAGAAGTGGCAGAAATAAATGTTTACTGTGATGTATAATCTGATTGCACATTTAGACAAGGGTTTCCATAACATCAGAACATGTTCAACCTGATGATAGGCTTAGTCTGAGGTCGAGATGCTAAGCACTTTGAAAGATAAGACACTTGTTCACAAATTTGTCTTGTTTCATGTTAAAGATTACATTGGTCATTTCCTAAGTAAAAGCCCAATAAATGTGCAATACACACGACTCAAGCCTAATTGATCTGTTTCTTATTTATTGCTGTGAAACTGTCTTATACACCTGTGAAAATGTATATGGAAAATTTGTTTTAAAATTAAGACAATCTGATCAACATGGCATTTTGTGTTGAGGTTTAAGCATACAATTCAGATTGTACTATAACACTATTTGGGGGGTGGGAGTATTAGGACACCTGACTGTCACACCAATGTGTTTAAAAATTATTTTTTTAATTCTATTTTAGGTTTAGTCTTACACTTGCTCTTGTATACTATAACTTCTGAACTTAAGGAAAGGCTTTTCACTACGTTTTAGGCATAGCTGTGAGAATTTGTCCATTGAGCCTAGGTAGTATTATTGAGGGGTCTGTGCAGAACACAATTACATGCCGAGTTTACATATAGCCAAAAGTCTAAAAGACACCTTTATAGCATACACACACGTGTGTACATTATATATAATTTTAGAATTAAAAAAACTGACAACCCATAATTTCTTACAGAAATTGTAAAATACATAAACAGTGGATCACGTCACTAGCATTTCAACTAATCAATTATTTAAGGAAGGACTTTAAGTATCTTCAGCACTGTAACAATGACGGACAGCCTCTGTCTGACAGTAAAATTTAAGGACAGAAATCACCGAGTGATTATTTGAACCTCAAACCAACAATATGCCTTTTAAGTCCTTGATCCAGTTCCTTTAGAGATTTGACTTGAAAGACATTTTTTTCTTCTACAAACCTCTCAAACAAATAAAGGCCACCACCAACTCCAAAATAGTGAGACTTGGTTGCCAAATACACAACTCCATGCTCAGCAAGCATTTTATGAAATATGTCATGAAGAGAAGGATAGTAAGCAGTGTTATATATCGTTTCTGATGTAAAGATTAGATCATATTTTAGGGTGGGATCTTGACTTTGAATGAGCGAGAGAAACGAAGCCCAATCCCCTGAAAAAAACCTGCACCGATCTGTGAGTTTGTGATTTTGCTCTACGGTTCTTCGTTTAAGTGCTGGGCTGCCATCTTCATCCTCTCTGTTGTCATCAGCATCATCTTCCTCACAGTTCAGGAATACATTTGGAATGGTGAGCTGCTCGATCACAGTGCTGTTATAATCTTGGAAGTGAACTTTACTTGCTCCTCTCTTTAGTGCCAGAATGCCAAGAAGCCCTGCTCCACAGCCCAGGTCCAGCACTCTTTTTCCTGAGAAGGTCTCCCCTTCATCATCTACATACTTGAGCAAATCATGGGTGCCCTCCCAGATTTTAAGACCTCCTTCATACACTCCGGTTATGAGATCAGACTTTTGAGTGATGGTTTGAGTCAAGACCTTCTCGGCATCGTCTCGCTCAGGGGCAGTTTGCTCGAATACAGATTCATTGAGGTAAATAAGACTTGGTAATCCACCTATAGTGACTGTCTCAGTGACTGAGTTCTCAATGTGGGAGAGAAGATATGGACCGTGTTTATGCTCGCAGGCGTCCTTCACCTTTTTAGATGCCCCGATATCCTTTAAATGCAGAAAACAAACCACGAGTTATTAGCCTATAAAGCTAAATAGCCTAAAAAAATGAAAAGACGAGCTATTGTGAATATGAATACAGCCGGCGCCATGCTTTTCCAAGTGCAGTTAGCTACCTACTTACTTCAACCTGGCTTTGGTCCTTCGCCTTGTCCAGAGTTTCATTACAGTTCTGTTTTAACGCCGAGGAAATGTTGAAATTGAAACTAAACGCCATAACCGTGTATATGCGGTGTAGCGGATTTTTGACTTTGTTGGCACGTTGTTGCGGCGTATACTAAACTACAAGCACCATGATGCATTTCGGCGGAACTTCGGTTACCTAAACCAACAGGAAACGTATTTTTCATTTCATTTTATTTTTATTTACAGTTTGTTTGCATTTCCGTTACATGTATGCATCTTTTTATGCGTTTTTTTACATATTTGATCGCAAAAGGCACTTCAAAACAGTCTTTTCTTCAAGACAGAATACAGCGTATTAATTTTTAGAATGTGTTAATATTTTGACTACTATTATGGTATTACTACCGTCCAAGTTCCTCTGGCAATATCACGCAGGTACAACAAGAGCAGCAAAACAGTTCCCATAATCCACCGCTGTTCCAGCCCACAGACCTAACCGAGTAGTGAACGCTGCAAGGATTGGATTTAGTGGGTAAATGATCATGTCCGCGGTTATATTTTCCCCCAGGAGCATCATGATCTGATTTGGCGTATTATACTTTCACCAAAGGGACACAATCAGGTAAGACAGCGGAAGGTAATCCGTAAAGACGGAATTCATACACAATAGCGAAAACAATGTCTCAGTCGCTTTGTGTATCTTGTCAAGTGTCTGTTATTATATCAGTGGCATAAGCTACAGGTTTGTTTAGTTGAAATGATCATCTTGAAGTATATATGTTGAGAAAACCATAAGTCTGTTAATATAAATTACTTTTAAATGGCAGCATAGATGTAACGCTACTCCCTGGGGATTACTGAATGAATGAAATCATTTAAATACTAACGTTACAGTTCTTGCTACGCCCTGTCCGGAATGCAGAATATCCACAATTGATTTATTTTATTTAGCCCTTTTTTATTGTGATTTAGTGCAAATACAAGTTACCGCTTTCATTATAGACTTTAACTGACGTGTGACTTTTGTTTATTACGAAAAAGGTCCAATAGAAAGACATTAACGATAAAAACACTTATTTAAAGGCAAAAAAAATGAACACGATGCAGTCAGACGTCACTTGCGTTAAAAATTACAAGCGCATGCGCAATACGAGGCTTTTCCCCAATCTGCCAGAATGCAGAGGCTAAATTTAATGATGAAACATCTGGCTAAGTCCAGCAATGAGGGTCAAGCAGTGTTAACGCCCAGTGAGCTTTCTTTTTTCAAACGTACTCCATTCAGTATATTACAATCTATTTTATTTATTTATTTCATATGGATAATATCTTTATCCAAAATGACTTAGAATTGCATCAAATGTTTTTGCTTTTACAAAAAATTTGTGTCATTATAAAGATATGAGGAACTCATAGACTAGAGACTATTTCATAGATTGCAGCCAATGATTTTACAAATATATTATAAGAGCATATATTCCTAGGACTGCATCAATTAATTAATTAGTTAATTAATATTTTTCAGGAAATATTGGTCTTGGATAAAGTATAGCGCTAAGCCTGTATTGAGGAATACTTTTCCTTACTTTAGGAAATAATTTTAATGTTGCGTCTTGTTTATCTCTTGTGTGTGTTTAGTAACTGCATAAATGGGAGCTAATGCAGGTAGCAGGTTGCTGTGGGTTACATGTGGTATTTAACTTTTTTGTGGACTCGTTCATGCCAGTTGTTTGGTTTTATCACTTTACCATGCCATACCGAATTTGCAAAGAATTCTGAAAATCTTACTTTAATTGTAGGTTTAATTGGTTGCTGTGTTGCTTTCCTCGTTTACTTTTATCAAGCCCCTGAGGTTAAATCACATAAAATAGATGTAATTTATGTATGTAATGTAATAGTTTTTAAGGTGCTATTACTTTGTCCTGATTTTTACATGGATGATTTTTGTCAGTCTACATCGTACAAATTTACGTCCTTGTGTCAGTCGACCTGATCAGAGCACATTAAATCCTATTTGATACTGCTTCACCATTTTATGCAATCAGCACCTCTGTGTCCCTAAATACTTCTCAATAATTGGCTTACAAGTGTCACAGAAAGGCTCCTTTCCAGTGATCTCATTGCTCTCTGTGGTGTGATGTTTCTAAGTAGCTTTTACATAGCTTTTGTATTGGCAGGTCAGAATGCGGCTGTGCTCATGTGCCGTGCACTTGTTGGTGCGATGGATGCGCAGCTGCTGCAGGCGGACTCGTAATCGCCTGCCTCGAAAACTGCGAGAGCCTCTTAGCTACACTAGACTCATCCTAAACTCCCTCTGCCACAATTCTCTCCTAAACTGTGATCTTGTGACTGACTCCCTGTTTGAGCCGGTTTTCTGGATGGTGGACATTATTACCCGCTGGTTCGGGATTGTAAGTCTGGCACTTCTGCACTGGGTTTTTATTCTATGCCAGTTACACATACACTATATTGCCAACAGTATTGTGGGCACTTTATCAGCACACTCATAACTGTGTTGTTCTCAAACTTTTGCTAAAAAGTTAATAAAACGAAATTGTAAAAAAAACTATGTATTTGTATGATGTAGTATAAGGATTTCCCGTCACTAGATCTAAGAGGCTCAAAACCTGTTCCAGCATTACAAAACCCCTGTGCACAAAGCTCTAGAAAACATGGTTGGTGTGGAAGATCCTTGGGGTCCTGCACAGAACCCTGACCTTAACCCCACTAAGTATCTTGGGGAGGAAATGGAGCACTCACTGCACCCCAGACCTCCTCCCCCAACGTTAGTGCCTCATCTCACTAATACTATTGTGGTTAATTGAGCAAATCCCCACACTCTTAAAATTTAGTTAAAAGCATTTTCACAAGTGTGATGGTAAGACTGAGACTAAATCTTGAATAGGATGTTCAAAAAACACATATGGATGTGATGGTCAGGTGTCCCAATACTTTACAGGTGTAGGTTTATAATCTTTTGTAGTATGTATGTTTATAAGGTGTTTTCTTTTCCTCTTCCCTAAGGTTTTTGTGTTTGTACTGATAGTTCTCACCAGCTCTGTCATCTTAGTCGCATATGTGGGCCTCCTGCCTCTGGTTCTTAAAACGTATTCTCTTGGCTGGTTAGTATGGCACTTAAGCTTCGGCAACTGGATCATAGTGATGATTGTCTTCCACTACTACAAAGCCACAACAACATCTCCTGGATACCCTCCTAAGGTTCAGTACTTTATATACAATAAACATAAATGGAACGATCCTGTTTGCTTAACCTGATAGTTCTTTTTTTGTTTGTTTAGGTGAAGACAAACATTGCATTCGTGTCTGTCTGCAAAAGGTGTATAATGCCCAAACCAGCAAGAACTCATCACTGTGGCATTTGCAAAACGTAAGAGGCGTAAACAGCATGTTAGAAAATCAGTCTGGAGCATGCTATTAACGTTGCCTTTTTCCTGCAGGTGTGTATTAAAAATGGACCATCACTGTCGTATCCTTTTGAAAAATTCAGCATCAATCAAATATCAATCCTATTCCAACCCGTACGTTCCGGGAGACTGCACACTATTTATAGTATTACTAGTAAACTCACTAATACTAGTATATACTGTAGCATTTTATAGTATTTTCTCCTGTCTGCGATTTGTACATTCTCATTCGCATGCCATATAAGTGTGTTTTGATCATTTTAATTAACTGATTTAGGTAGAAACCTGCAATGAAAATAACAGGAGACACCTAGTTATGCAGGGGTTCTATAATGTTAAATGTAACTATAAACTAGATAGTAAACATGCTTTGTAATAAGTAGTAAATGCATTGTAATAGTTGTAAGGGAAATAAAACTTTGAGACATGTTAATATAGAGAAATAATCAATTGGGGGGGGGGGGGGGTTGTGTTCCTAAAACAAGTAGATGCACTTCCATGCTTTATACTTTATACGTGGCTATCATTTTAACTTAAATCAAACATTAACATGAAAGCTACCAAGAAGCACTTCAGTCAGATATGGTCCAATGACCTTTAACCTTAATAGCTGCTAAGCAATATGCTGTTAAATGTAGCTCTGCTTTGATATTATATTTGCACTATTCACCTTAACAGTCAATGTCCAGCTTGGCTAAACAACTGTGTTGGTCATTTCAACCATCGCTACTTCTTCTCCTTCTGTCTCTGCATGACTCTCGGCTGTATATACTGCTGCATCAGTGGCCGTAACCTCTTCCTCGACTCCTATCATGCCTTAGAAGTAAGGTTACAGCTAAAGTGTGTGCTTTTAAGCCGCTGGCCTGTCATATGGTGGTTCTGTGCTGTTGCTCCTCTTTTCTACTCGATCTTTCTGTTTTCTACTAAAAATGGGGCAATGCAATTCTGTCTCTACTATCACTTCAATAGCACATGAAGCATATGGACATGGGGAAACAGGGTGTTCCAGTGACAGGTGTAGGTCTTCTCATAGGAATCCTTCCTCAAGAACCTCTGACCGAAAAGGTATTATGCTATGAAAGGGCTTGCAATCTGATGGTGCACTGTGGCTTTTAACTTATTTTGGTGGTTCTGAAGTTATTTTGAGGATACAGGTCCTTCTGATTTCTACCTCATCTGGCAGTTTACCTGCAGGACGCATGAATCACAAGAATGGAAGCAACAAGAGGGTACTAGCTTGTACAAAAATATCTACAAAAGTATTTCAAAACAAATCTCAGGGCATCATGCATTCATTTTTTTTTAACCAACTTTATGAAATTACCACTGAGATTTAGAAAATACCGCTGTGGCATATATTTAAAGGTATTTTATGGATTGCTGGAGTAAATCATTCTGGCTCTGAACAATTAAAGAGCTCAACGTACATTAAAGATTATATGAACTAGTATCCTCTGGTGTTTTTCCACTCTCTCATTTCAGTGCAGTTCATACACTTGCTTTCAAAATGTCAACTGCAACTCCTCCCCTAGTAGCACTTATTTTATTATTGTTGCACCTTTTAATAAATAAGCTAAGTATGTAGGTAATTCTTGACTATCAAAATATCCATTTGGGTAAGTTAAAAACATGCTTTCTTAGCATCTTGGACGAACCAAATCTAATGATTCTATAGTTGAATAATAGAAATTATATTTTATTAGCACTTCATATTGTTTTTTTAAACATCTAAAAGTGCATGCAGTGCAGAAGGAAGAAACATGGTGATTTTTAAATGAGAACGAAGCGATTCATTTTCTGTGCCTAGCTAATTAGCTATTCTCAAAATGTTTGTTTTATAAATTCACATAACTGTGTGACCCACTGAATTTATCTATTAACAAAATTAGTATAGTTAGTATTAGTATGAACTAAACTAATATGAACTAAAGATATAAAATGTATCTTGTGAAACAAATTTTAGTTTCACAGAATTTCACAATTCCTACGACTTTTCTAAACTAACTTACAAGTAACAGGCTTCTATGTATCCGCATAACCTGTTTTTTGCTGTGCTGCAAAACCTAAATGTTTTAGATTCTTACATTTCACCTTGTGAGTATCTGATAAAACAATATAAATTTTTACAAATTTCAGACTTGTTATTTCAGCAGTTGTTTCCTGGTTAAGTACAATCATCCATTATCTAGCGCTTATCCTGTTCAGGGTCGTGGGGGCGCTTGAGTCTATCCCAGCTAACTTAGGGCGTGAGGCGGGGTACATCCTGGACAATTGCCAGTTTATCACAGGCCTAACACTTAGAGACAGACAGCCATTCATTCCTATGGACAATTTAGAGTAGCTAATTCACTGATATCCAATCGCATGTGTTTGGAGGCCGGAGGAAACCGGAGTACCCGGGTAAAACCTGTGCAAGCACTGGGAGAACATGCAAACTCCACACAGAAAGACCTGGGTGGGAATGGAACCCATGACCTTCTTGCTGTGAGGCAAGAGTGCTAACCACTCTTCCACCCATTCAGCTGACCGCCAGTACAACAAGATATTGAAATGATGAGCAATGCCTTAAAATGGTCTTAATAACCCCAATAAAATTCACCATTTTTTCCCAATATATAATTTACAGTGTCCATAAAGTAATTAGCTTTGCGGCAACAACTGTAGTCACAGCTGTCCATCATTTTTATTAAATTAGTGCACATAACGTACAAACCCCATGAACTAATGTGTGTGAATTGTTGCTTTATGCAGTCTAACACATTTTGCTTTTGTTGATTAGAATGAAACATCAGCACCTTTCACCTTTAAAGACCGGTTGTTTCATAAGAGTGTGATCTACATGTGGGTGCTTACTAGGCAAGCTATTTGATCTTATTTTTTCTGCAGTGTTTTTATTTGGTCTGTAATTTTACTGTTGAATCGTAAAATCCTTTATTGAATTGAACTGTGTGTGTTTTGTGGTCCTCAGCACAGTAGCAGTTGCCTTAGGAGCTTTAACCTTGTGGCACGCTGTCCTCATCTCCCATGGAGAAACCAGTATTGAGCGGCACATCAACAAAAAAGAGGCCAAGCGCATGGCTAAGTGCGGAAAAGTAGGAAGTCCCACTCGCACGCATTTTTAAAAGGATAACGCAGATTGATCAGTCATGGTCTGTAATTGAAGGCATTCTATTTAAATGTTTAAGAATCCATACATATTAGCATATTATTGATTATGACTTGTTTGTTGTGATGCGTACAACAGTCCAAAGTATATAATTTAATACATCTGTTTTCATTACAAATTATATGATTGGCAACAAATTGGGTGTAACGTAAAATCAGTGTTTCCATGTATTTGGTTCTTCCCCTTCTTGCTGTTAATGACGCTGTGCACTTTTGCGTTTGCACATTTAAATCGGTTTATCCAACAGAGTGTATTCTGAACATGTGTTTCAATATTGTTGCACTGATTAGATGTGAGTACAATATAACCTTCTGTACAAAGCAGTCAACGTGGTCACTATCACCCATTTGCATATATTTAAAAACCAGAAATAGTGGGAATAGTTGTTGGGAATATAGGAATATATATATAGGGAATATGTTCAATGTTTGTTTTACATATTTTGAAATTCCAGAACTTTGTTGTTTATTTCAAATTATTAGTTTAAAAAATCCCAGTATTTTTGAATACGTTTTGGACCCCACTGTATACCTTAAATACTACTAAGAGTATATATTGGAGAACTTGATGATACATTACATGTATGGTGTCATTCTGAATTACATATTTGTTTCTTCATTATAGGCTTATAAGAATCCATTTAACTATGGAAAATTAAACAACTGGAAGGTTTTTTTTGGAGTACAGAAGAGGAGGTAGGGTGCTTTAAATATCACTGTTGCAACGAGAGATTGAATAATAAGCATACAAAATTTATAACCTGAATTAATACCAATATTACAAATATTTAATATCAAAAACCAAAATATTGCTGATTATTGAGGATATGCGCTGCACTAGAATTCTCATAATGCATAAATTATACTTTGGCATACCTTGTTCATTTGTTTAAAATATTGTAACCAAAAGACACCTTTTCTTTCTAGACTGTTATGTTTGTGCTTTATTATTATTATTTTTTTTTTTTTTACAGTCACTGGATAACTCGGGTTTTACTGCCTTCTGGACACAGTCCTTATGGTGACGGGCTGTCGTGGGACATTTACCCGATTAAAAAAGACATGATCCCAGTTTAAATTTGAGCGTTATCCGATGTAATGTTGCTCATTTGAACTTGGTGAGCTTGTCACTGCCGGTCTGTGGATCCATAATCCTGCATCATGTAGTCTGCCAAGGCCAGATTTACAGCAGTACATGGGATAACAAGCAGACAAGAAGAGGAAAGAATACATGGAATAAGAATGACATTTATTTGTCACCATGATGATGATGCTGAGTTTTATCGAACACATGCGTCCAGAGGATTGCTCTGATGTTAGTTTGGAAGAACTGGTGCATACTGTGGAGCTGTGCTCCCTTTTCTATCAAAACTGTACACAATCATCAGCCTTAACACTAAAAGCACTGAGAGATAACATAAATTGTATTGTTTTTAGGCAACAGAAAAGATAGGCAAGTATCTGAGGTGACTTTGAAATGGGCCAGATTGTGATGGCTAGACAGGGGGTACATGGGACTTGCACATTATTAGGTAGGTGGTTTTAATGTTATGGCTGATCAATGATGACTCATTGTCCATGTTTTATACTTCTGATAGTTATTTTAGCTATATATGAATCTGCACCCACCCAATGTCTGCATATTTGGGGAGCAAAAGTCATTTACAAAAAAAAAGTGTTTTTTTATTAAAGAATTGCTGAACAAGATGGTGGGTTTTTCTTGTCAGTTGTTTTTCATTTCAATTTTGGAGAAATAGTGGTTTTTTGGGAGGGGGGGTGCGGGGGTTCAACAAATATTTGACCAATGTTTAAAAAAAAAACTACATATTTCTTTTTTATTGTGTATGAAGCTCATTGCAAAATCCTAATCGCATTCATACATTCATACTAGGCACCACGACAGGTATTTTTACATTTCCCCCAAAGTCTAACTTGCCTGCTATTTGTTTTACTGTGTAAATTCCTTTTAGCTACAAAATTAGGCATTGTTTAAATACAAAGTGAAAAAAATATTTAGTTTTAACAGGGTAAACCAATGCAAAATTCCAACCATATTTAATAGAACTTACGTTAGTGTTTAAATAATACATACAATTATTTTAAACATTTTTGATGGAATGATTTAAATTTACCATTACAACATTTGAAAGATTACAGATGCAACATTTGGCCCTTATCCAAAGCTACTTACATTTCTCTTATTTGTACTACTGACAATTTATATTACAAAACCTACTCTACGTTTTAATGTGCCATTTTTATTTTACATACTTTTAGGTTGATATAAATGCAGTTGTTTCCAGCAGTAACAAATGTCTGGAGGTAGAATTGCTGCATAATTCCAAATAAATAGATTATGATCCGCAAATATATGTGAAGAGATTAACACACACCAAACATGAATTAAATTTACAAATAAATAAAAGGAGACTTGCAACTAGAAAAAATATTCACAATTTTTCTTATCCTAGAAACAAAACTTTGCCTGGTATTCATTTGTGAATTGCGTCTTGCACATTTGGAAAGCGCCGTGCCCATTTGCCAATCTTTCTCGTTCATTTGTAATTTATTTATTTTTCCGAAGGGAAATTAGTTCCAAATGTTGCATTTGTGGATTGCGCAACATATTTAACGTCAAGTCGCACACCAACCCACAAATGGTGGACTCCACCCACTTCAGCCAATCAGAGGCCTGTCACGTGGTCTGTTCTTCTTTTCTTTCCTTTTCTTTTTAACTTTCTCTGGCATCAATGTAACTGCTACAGTCATGCTAATAAAGCTCGTTGAATTGAATTGACGAGTCAAATATTTCCAAGAAGCGCTAGGCGTGGAAAGGACGTCATGTTTATTGTGACGTAATTAATCCCGTTGTCAAGTATTGTAATGACTAATGTCATTTGAATATGTTTTTTATTTGCAAGTCTCATTTAATATATTTGTGAATTTAATTCATGTTTGTGAAACGTTTAGATTTATTTGTGGAGCTCATTCGGTTTATTTTTCGAAGATGTTTGGTGTTTGTTCATCTCGTTACATTGATGTCATCTATTTATTTGGAATTTTGCATGGGAACTATCCCATACAAATGTGTATCATACCAACCGCAAGTAGCGCTAGCCAGGCGCGTGGTGATGACGTCATCTAAAGTGCGACGTGCAGGCCGGAGAGAAAGCGTGGCTGAGCAGTTCAAGAATCACTTCACGCACCAAAATGGTGAAATCCGGTAAACTTCGGTCTGGAACGGCCCAAAAATTAAAGCGATGGAAGAAGGGACACAGCAGCGATTCAAACCCACAGACGAGTCGATATCGAAAAGCCGCTAGAAGCCGATTTTTCAGTCGGCCGATAGGTAAAAATTAGCTGGACGTGTTTACGCAGTTATACGTGTAACCCGCATGTACACGCGGGTAATGTTAGTTAAAAGCAGCCTGTTTCGTGTTTACTTCCATACACATAACTAGGTACATAATTTGATGTATACAATTCAGATAAAAAGAATGAAATAGAGCGTGGTAACGGTTTACTTTAACGCATTTGTAAACTACGTTTTGTGGTATCTTATTTGAAAAAAATGCAAATACAGTATATGCTAAATGGAATGTATTGCATCGCTACGCATTTTAGTCCTCTCTGTATAACGTTATAGATTCTGTAGACAAGGAACATGCGAAAATACACATGTACTTTCATAAATATAATCTGTGCTTTTGTAGACCTAACTGGTGTTTTCAATACCTTACAGAAAACAGTGATCTTACGGTTGATGCTTTAAAACTACATAATGAGCTGCAGACGGGTTCTCTGGAAAGAAAGAAAGATAGCTTGGGGGATGTCATGGAGGAGACCACAGCCCTCAGTGGGAGAACATCAGGAACTTTTCTGAGTGGACTGTCTGATTGCTCGAATCTGACTTTTAGGAAAGTTCAGCGATACTGGGAATCTAACTCTGCTGCACACAAAGAGGTTAGTATAAGGAATGAAGAGAATTTTTGTATATCTTGGATTATATACATTATACAAATGTATTCCAATTGCTTTAATAGCCATGTGTTATTGTACTGATTTTTTTCCTGTCCCATGTCTGCACTGTTTTGTCCTGCACAACTTTGCATACATGTACTTCATATAGATTTAGTTTATTTACCTTTAGGATTGTTTTGTGTTGTTTTATGCAGCAACATGGTCCTAAAGGAAGGTGGTTTCATTTCACAATGAACTGCATTGGGAACTAAATATGGTTAAAATGACAATAAAGCTGCTTGACTTGCATTAAATGCATGCTGTTTGTTATACAGATCTGTGCTGTACTGGCAGCTGTTACAGAGGTGATTCGCTCTCAAGGGGGAAAGGAGACCGAGACCGAATACTTTGCTGCTTTGGTGGGTCTCATTTACACCCTTTATATTGAAACATTTCCATAAAGCAGAATAAATTCCAGCGACTGATCGCAAGAAAGTGCTATATCAGCTCTACTAACACAATTATTGTTTTTTGCCCGTTTTATAATTTGGTAAGTTTAAATTGCGAATAGTTCTTGATGTTAAGATTGCCACAAAACCTTCTTTCATCAGATGACGACCTTCGAGGCGGTTGAGAGCAGTGAATCGCTGGCTGCTGTTGCCTACCTTCTCAACCTGGTGATGAAAAGGTGGGTCATGCTTGCGTTCAGTCCATCTACAGTATATATTTCACATAATGGCATACAATCTTAAATTGATTACGACACCGTAGAGTTGCGTATTGGGACTGGAATTCCGAAAGACCGTCGAAATATTATAGGAGACTGTTTATGAACATGGGCATGTATTGGGAACTTTTTGACTAACACATTCGTTTGCTTATTTTTGGGAACGTTTATATTTAATACATAATGGTACATAACATACAGCTGGTTTATTGTTTCAACTACTGAGCTGGTTTTTAATTTTAGCAGTCACGCTTGTTGGGGAACATGAGACATTTTCCATTGGTCAGAATTCTTTCAGAGTAAAATGGAGGGGGATTAAGAAACAGTGTTCAGAATCGTCTGTGTGTCGTGTATCTAGTGAAGAAGTAGAAAACAATATAAAGTTATCAATTTTGAGTAATGGTCATTTTCATAATTATTTCTGTGCCTGGCCTGTATAGATTTTTGCTATCAGAGAGACCTTATTGCCAAAACACTTAACATGTACTCTGACTGTGTAGGGTCCCTACACCAGTGTTGATGAAGAAATTCTCAGACACAGCAAAGGCCTTCATGGATGTCATGTCAAAACAAGCCACTGCTGACTGTGTGTCCTGTGTTCGATGGGTATGTTCAATATTTCTTGCATTATCTGTATGTTTTTTCCTAGATACAGTATTTGTAGTATTAAAGTACAAATTAACATGCCACACATTAAAGGTGCTTTCATTGATTTAATTGATTTTGTTTATTCTTTCTAATAATACTAATGACACAATTGCCTTCTTCCAGATTTTGTCATGCCTGGCTGTTTTGCTGAGGAAGCAAGATCTTTCCGTATGGAGCTATCCCTCCACATTACAGGTCTATCATGGCCTACTCAGCTTCACTGTGCACTCTAAACCAAAGGTCAGCATTTCAGAGCCTCAAGCATCCCCACTGCATGCTTAAATGATGCGCTTCTACAGTCATGCATGCGTTTCCAAAATACAAACATAAGCAGACATGAAAAGTGATTGCTGTGTGTCAGTCCTAGAAGACCTGGAATAATACTTGAGGGTGATGGTGGCTCAGTGGGTTAGGCTCTGCGTCAGTGATCAGAGGATCGGGGGTTCGAGCCCCACTCCAGACATGCTGCCATCATTGGGTCCTTGAGCAAGACCCTT
>JAOUQX010000033.1:10419209-10431619 GCA_028566295.1 Liobagrus marginatus
TCCCCCCCCTCCCACTTACAGCAAACACCCAGGTAGTCGCCAAAGAATTTCACTATATGCTGTATTGCACAATGTATGTGACCAATAAAATTGAACTTGAACTTGAAAAGGGCAGTAGAAAAAGCATTTCACCAATAAAATTTGAATCAACAGCCCTCTGCTTCACTTTGTGCTGAATAACATCATTGATTGTTTACTTGTTGCAGCACAGCCCTGTGGGTGTTAATTCTTTACACAAGTTTAAGGTAGAGTTATAATGTGACGAGCACAATGCCGCTAATAATCGTGTTTCAATGCAGAAAGGAAAAGGTGACATTAAGAAGAAAGGGAAGCACGACCCATTCGCCTATATCCCTCTTAAGAAGGAGCAGCTTAACCGCAGGTAATGAAGCGGTGATGTTATTGAATGCGTTTTACCAGTAGTTTGTGATGTACTTCATCTTATTCAGCGATATTGTATATGTTCACAGGAAAAAGGCCAAACTGCAGGGCCAGTTTAAGGGCATGGTCAGAGGAGCGAAGAAGGGAGCACGGTCTGGAAAGAGAATGCAGAAAAATAAGAGGAGAGCCTGAGCCATATAATAAGCAATTTTTTAACATCTGGGTGGACTTTCTTGTTTATGAACTACGATAAAGAGCTTGTAACTCGTTTCAGCTGACTTCATTATGCTGCATCACGCTTTGCATCTTTGAGGAAAGTTGGACAGACGCCCCCTTAGTGCAATTAAAGAGTTCCACAACTGAGACTCCAACAAACTGCTCCTAGTGTGTGTGTGTGTGCGCGCGCGTGTGTTCCCTGTTCCAACAAAATGTCTGTACTGAAGGTGAGAGTGGGTGGATTACACAAGATGGTATTGTGAGATAAATGTATTTATGTTGGAAATTAAACATCTTAAACTGAGAAAGGAGTATCGTGTGTTTATTTACTGTTTGAGGAAGGTGGAAGGTTAGTCCTACAAGAATATATTCAAAATGTTTTTCCTTTTTGATATTTATGAAAATGCTTTTTAAAACTTCCGGGTAGAAGATTTTACACCACATTGGTTATTAGTGAACGTAAAAATTTTATATTTTTTAAACCCAGAATTGAATATCTATATTCAACTACGCACTGAGAACTACGTTTATGAACTTCGGTTATTTTTGTGACTTAAGAAAGCTCATATATTTTTTACGTTACCGTTGTTACAAATGTAGCCTTGATAGTTTAATATCTTTAGCGCACTGCTTTATTTATCCAGCAGGGGTCGGTGTTACCTTTAACGTGCACTCTAGTTTTCATGAAAACAAACTTCTTTTCTCTGTCCCAACACTCCTGATGCGTCCTTCAGTTAGCATAAGTCATTACTGTTTTTAATTTTACACTCGTTTGTTTTTCAGAGAGTATATTACATAAAATAATTGTAATTTTATGTAATCTCTGGTTTAATAAGGTCGGTGATGCTAACTTCCTGTGCTAGCTAATTAGATTTGTCCAACTCTTGAGCCATTTCTCCATGTAGAATCTTTCTTATTTCAATTGTCCATGTAGGCTACATCACTGATAATTAAGTGCCTATTTAAATGTTAATTCTTGGATATTTTCCTAATATCTTCATGGTGTAAATACTTAGTACAGAGTATCTTTATAACTGTATTCCTGTTATCCATTTTATGATACTTTTCATATAATAAATATTTTATTTAGGCCTCTCAGACACATAGAATCATCAAAAACATTGAGGTCAGTATTGGTTTGGTCTTTGGTGGTACTCATAGTGTAAGATCTTCACTGGGTCCATGTTAGAGTTGTTCACAGATTAACTTAGACTGGAGACAGATGTGAAAGTGGCCACAGCTGAGCTGATAAGACTGTAATGTGAAATAATTCAACACGTCCCTTCCATGTGTTTGACTTTCATACAAGTGCTTGAAGTGTTTCTGCTTGGTGTTCAGGATAATCAACAGATATAGTGTGATTGTGTGACGACTAAATATAAAAATGTACAGGCGAATAGCGTGTTCGCAAATGAGACGTGTAACAATTATAGTTAAATAGAAACTGTGAAATGTCTAATAGTTTAGTTCAATTCAGTTCACACAGAAAAAATGTCATTCCACACTGAGCTAGTAGGCAATTACGTTATGAACTAAAATAAATAGGCTTGCTGGTGCCAAAATTCAAGGTTAGGTCCAGTCCAAACCCAGAGATACAAAATGCACAGTCTTTAACAATAACACCCATTTGAACTTACTTGAAACTATTATTTTACCCCAGTAAGTAGGAAGGTGAGAAAATAAAACTAAGATTTGTTTGTGTTGGGTTAAGGCGTTAAGGTCTTCTTAGAATCAGATTAAGGTCACGGTGGTAGTTAGGCAGAAAGCACGTGGAATCAGAAGTAGATCTCAGAGGAGACAGCCGGACTACAGAACGCACCAGACTCAGACGTAACACAGGAAATATTCTCTACACCACATTCTTCAGCCTGTGCCCATGTAATAACCTGTTGTCTTTTTGATATCGCCTACTATTTAAAAAAGAAAGAAAGAAAAACCATACATTTGGTTGCAAAATCGTTTAATAAATGTCAGTGATATTTGGTTAGTTGTGAGAACAAGAAAACATTTTAGGATTTTAATCCTAAAACATTTTAGGATTTTGTTTTCAACAGGAGTTTGTTCCTATACAGTAAAAATAACATAACACATCATATAGGACGTCTACAGTTGTCATGTAAAAAAAATTAAAAAAGATTTCCCTGCAAAAAAATTACTAAAGAAGCCCATGCTTAGTGTCCTAAACCAGAAGTAGACACCCTGTCATTCTATGCTCAAGTGCTTTCCAGGTAACCAAAGCTAAATAAATTAGAGGACGGAACTGCCCTGCAGTTGCATTGACTTTATTTTTATAGCTCTAACCAAGGGATCCAAGGGTAGTGCTTTAGGAAATTTCTTACAGATGACTACCCCACATTTCAACATACTTAATCCTTCCATCCTACAGTTTCAGCCAAAACCTTCAGTCATGCAAAATGCTAACATCAGTTTCTTTTTCAAGCGCAAACTGTAGCTTTTCAAAGACTTACACATACTGATTACATTCTTTTGAGTAAATTAGATCACTTTTTATTTATGACTGGGGATAATCAGTAGTTGATTCTCTTTGCTGTCCAGCAACAACTCTTGGCATAGGGTGCTTAGGATTCTGCATTGTTTTTAGTGCTGGTTCCCAGGGCAGCGTGGAGGAAGAGAAGGCGGGAGTGTTGGTGGTGCGCGTGATGGTGGGGGTCCGTGAGGCGATCGTATCTGTGGGGGTCTGGGTGGTGAGCGGGTTGGACGGTTGGGAGGTACCGAGGTGGAGGGGCGTATCAAGGGCCGGTGCCCTGATCGGGGTGGTGGAGGTGGAGGAGGTGGAGGAGGATGGCTGCGCTGTGAAGTCCTGACTGCATCATCTTTCACCCGAGTAAAGTTGATGCATCGGCCCTGCAGGCACACAGCAGATGGCAGAATTAGTGACAGTTACAATATAAAGCTAACCTCCTTGTCATATCTGTGCTTTAACAAAACGTTTCATGCTTGGAGATGGCTCCAAAAGTGGGGTGGGACCCTGAGAGCTCTGTATAACAATTTTGTTATCCTACTTCTGTGCACAATCCATTATTATTAAATATATGATACCTAAAAATCATGACAGCTGGAATCTAATGTCATGTACACATGATTATTTAAAAAAAAAAAAAAAAAAAAAATTTCCCTTTTAATTATTTACCTAAAAATGGAAAGTATATTTAGAATCTTGAACTAGTTGGTCTGTAAAAAATCTTTAATGAAAAGCTTCAGGGAAATAAAAAATTCAAATAAATTCAGGAGTGTGTGTGTACAAATAGTAGATTGTAACATACCAAAATCAACCCTGTTTCATATTAATATCAGTCAATATAATTATGTAAGTGAAAATAAGCTGACCATAATAATTTCTATTAAATTGTTATGGGGAAAACTAAGCCAAACAAGTTGACCCAGTAGTGATCCCTTGCAGAACAACAGACAATATGAGAAATCTGAATCTCACCGTGCGCTGGGTTTTTGCCCAGATGATGACCCCAAATAAGCACAAGATTTTACACAGACAAAAACTTAGCCGTCCACATTCACTGTGTCCCTGAAAACATGGGGGTGGGGTTTCAGGGGTCGTAGCATTGCACTTTGGGAAGAATCAGTAGCAGTGAAAAAGGAGCCTTCATTTAAATACTTTGGGAAATAAAACCTGCATTCTTACAAGATAAGTGATTCATCAGTGTCAGGAAGGCTAAAGTTTCCGAAGCCATTGTCAGGAAGTTTTCAGGGGGTTTTAACTTAAGGTCAAAGCATAGAAAAGATATTCAGAGAGTACTTTATGCATCATTTATTGTGAAAAATAAAACATTTCGTAATGTTAGACTCACAAACGGCTGAAAATGGAACAACTTCCTGCTTGGTCAGAGCACTAAACCTACAAACCTCTAGAGACCAATGTGTAATTAAATTTATTAAAAAAAAACAATTTTTTACTATGTGCTGGAACGAAGACCAAAAATGTTAACTTTTATGTCATTTACAATTTTATAATATCTAAAATACCATACACTAAATAATGAAAGTAAATATACATATAAATATATGTTGTATATACATGTTGTATAAAAATACAACAAATATATGTATTCACATAGTCTCTGTTAAAAGGTTAAAGGTTAATCCTGTTAGATGATAAAGGCTGTGTAATCTATTCTAATCGATGAGTTACACTTAATAAGACTGCTGTTGGCTAACTGATACAAAAAAAACCCACAATGCTAGCTGATGAATATTTGTCCAGTGCTGAATCTAAAAACAGGGTTAGAATCTCGTTGAAATCCATTTGAATTACTTTCACTCGAGTGGCAATGAGAGCAGCCGTCAGGGAGGTGCCACTTTCTGCCATGCTGTTTGATTGCTCATCAGACAAACAGATGGAGAGATTAAAGGCCACAAGCCAGACCATGACAGAAGAGATTCCATCTTTTGTTCCAGGTCACTATAGCACTGGATCAAGGCTATGGCAAAGACAAGAGACCAAGAGAACGTTTTCTTTATTACGGGTTGTAGTAATGAGGACACATTCGTGAGATGTTGACGAGTTCATCCTAACTACACCGCCGGTCTCTCTTCTTACAGCTAATTACAGGAAAGAAATGCCTTTATCTTGTTATTAAGAATAATAGATACGCGCCGATTTCTTTCTCTCTCTACCGTCATGTATATTTAGTTCTTATCCCTCACCTGTAAAATTTTACATTTACGTTACATTTCATATATTACATTACATTACATTTCTGGTATTTGGCACACACCCTCATGTAAACAACTTGCATCTATCTTTTTTTTAATCCAACTGAGGACGGCCTTTTTCTGGGGCCTGGCAGTGGCAGCTTGGTGATGTTGGGAATTAAACCCATTATCTTCCGATCTGCAGTCCATCACCGTACCTAATGAGCAACCACGATTTTTTTTCAGTCCTCAGCATGTTAAGTGAGATGTGTACAAAGTATTTTCCTCATTTATTACACATCACTACTGTCACCATGAGGTCCAGCTCTGTGTACGGCAGTGCATAAGGTGTCTAGTGGTAAAAGGAGTTGTTCTGACATGTCTTTTTAGAAACTGCTTTGGCACTGTTGCTGAAGCTTGGAGCCTGCTGGGGAACATCCACAGTAGTTAAAACACCATATGGAACAATGTCTCTCCATTTCTCCTACCCCCTTTTGCTCTTCGTCTGTCCCTTTTTCCTTCAGCACATCTGCACAGCATTCAGGAGGCTCCATTCTCATTCGGCCCATATGCTTACTCCGATGCAGGGCTGTTGCTCTGCTGCTCACCAAATTGTCCCATTCACCACACATGACTGCTAGAGTGATGGCTTCAGTTTCCCAGCAAGGCAGTCATGAATTAATCCACATCACCCCCAGTGCCTTTCAACAATGGTCAAGCACAATAAAATTCAAACTCTACCCTGCTGACTTGCCCCATGTCACATTAGAGGGCTCTCGGTTTAATAAGATGTCAAATTAGACCACCGAGTGTCTGAGGACGCTTCAGTGTGCTATAGCTTAACCAAGAGTCTATTGGACAAAAATTAAGTTGAAATTGGTTAAAGCTGCTTGAAAGTGAATTAGTTCATAACTTAAAAGTCATATGTTTTTCATAAACACTTAGCTAAGTTGGAAATCCTGTAGTCAGAGTTGGCCATTTGTCTTTAGTAGGTCATTAACAAAGAAGAAACCAAAACACGTCCCCCCCCCCAGTAAATGGGCCGATCCAGACTGGGCAAGGTTACTCACTTTCAACCAGAGCGGCCTTGTAAAACACGGATACAAAAGATTCAACAGAAAAACTTTTAGTGACAAGGACCCCTTTCTCAGAGAGTAATAAAACAAACCTGTCACCTTTGCATCACAATGTGTGCACTGAAGCTTTCACATAATAAGTTTAACCTAAATGGCCCCCGTGTTATATATTAGCTACAGGTTCTATGTTAATATTGGGTATGAAAATAAAACCAAGTGCCTTTTAACTTCTTGTCTTTCTTGCCTTTTTCCAAAGCAAACAAATTCAAACAAACACACAAGATCATAAAATCAAATGATACAGATTTGTTTCCAATGTACAATCAGGATTTTAAATTAAAATGTTTAAACATTTTATTAAGTGAGGTTTATAACGTTTTCCCGAAGGCAAATTGTGTATGCTACCCACCCAAATTCAGAACTTCAGACTACAGAACAATACGACTATCCACAAAAAAATTGTACTGATATTTATGCAATGGGTTTCTTGTAACTTAAATTTATTATAATGATCTCAAATGATGTAATTTCTTTTCAATCCTTATAATTATGTTTATAATCTAAGCTGTTATCTTCATTAGAAAGATCAAAGGTTTGTATTTCAGTTGACATTTCAAAGAAAATATTGATTATTTTAATGTGCGTATAATGTGCCTTATTATTACGGGGAACTTCAGCCTAAAATCGTCGACGTAGTTAACTTCACAGCATGCAAATTTAAAACAAAGAACTCTCCAGCAGCATGATTAGGAGAAAAATCTAGAGGGTAAGAAAAGTTTGCTCTAATATAATACCAAAACGGAAAACTACTCCCATTTGACCGGGCTACAAAAGAACACTATTAACAAAGACAAAGCAATAAACAAACGAATGCATAACTAAATGAAAAAGGAAGTAAGGAAGGACGAATATAAATACACACAACGGTGTGATCAACGAGTGTCAAAATAAATGAGAATTAGAAAATTGTTTGAGGGATATACAAAAGAGACATGAAAAAGTAATTTTACAATATAAATCATTTCGTTTATGATCAATAACATAATATGGGCTGTTCCACAGTTAATAGGAGTAAAAGAAAGAAGAAAAATAGCTGGAGAGAAATCAGCAAGTAAGGAAGATGTAGTCAAACACTGAGTGTGTGAGAGTACACGAACAGATAGACTACAGGAAGTTTGAGAGTGTATTCACTGTGGTATGTGCCGACTGTGCCAGGGTAGCTCATGGGACATTGTCCTGCAGGTGGGCATGAAACACATGGCTTACTGTGGACATGCTCAAACCAGCCTAAATGCTACAGCTGTTATCAGCCAAACCCTCTTCTTTAGTGAATCTGCTGCCTTTCCCAATACTTTTCAAAACTTCTGCGCAGTATATAGAGCAGCTGGGCATTGGGCCTTGCGTCACACAAGCAGCCTATTCTGCAGAACAGCTCAACAAGACAACATTCACCAGGCCATCCACTGTGAGAGTGCAGCAATAGCTTGGCCAGTTCAATAGAGTCAAACTGTATGGTGTTTATCACTCCGACCCACATGAAAGATGCCTTTCATAGCTGCGCAGATGTGTTGCCATGATACGATCTGCTGTGGCAGAATAACGCAACATGTCGCACGAGATCTCACACATTGACAAATGTCTCGTCACAGAAATAGGATGGTAATGGACTTCAAGAAGATATCATACAAATCTGCTTCATGTGAAGGAAATAGAGTGATGGAAAAGGACTAGTATTTACGGTGCAGAGGTGTGTTTCAGTTCGCAGAAGTTGGAAAGAAGAAAAATGTTTTAAGTGCTAAAATGACTAATATTCATGCCTTTTATATGAACAGAACTAACACAAAAATGCACATTTCTAAAACCACTTCAGCCCAATAAGGTTGTGTCTACAAAAATGCACACGTCAAATCCAACCAATTCAAAATTGATGCAGTGAAATGATGCACTTCAATAATTGTATCCTAATACACACAAAAGGAATAAAAAAATACACAGCCTCTAAAACACCCTATAAGGCAAAGAGACATGCCAGATCTGTGCAATGAAGCCAGATAAAACTACATTCCACGGTTACTGAGAAGAGAGAGAGAGCTGTGGTATTTAGTCACACATGTCACTCAAACACAGCCTTCTACAGCAAATACATGAAGTAATATTTTGGATGTATTCACTTATTATTTTTACCTGATCTCCAGGCTGAGGCCTCATGAGGGACACTTGGTCATATCCATGGCAGAGCAGAGCCCACAGAGCGTCCAGTTTCCCCTGAGCAGGGCAGACACAGGAACACCTCAGCCAAAACCATACAATGTATGTGTCCATTGGAAATATTTCTAGAACCCTTCATAAACCAGTAACTTCTTTTTTAAAAGAAAGTTAAAAAAAAAAAATAAAAAAAAAAATAAAAGTGGTGTGCAATTCAATCTGATATACAATCTCATTCAAAAAGTACTGGAACAGAAAGACCAACAGCTTTGTTTTAGCTATTCACTGAAGAAATTTGGGTTTGAGCTGAAAAGGTGAATAATAGACAACAGAATTTCAGTATTTATTTCTGTATATTTACATTTGGAAATAATGTTTTGAAGATGAACTAGCCACCTTTTTAGTTGGATAACTAAATAAAAGTTGCCAGACTATTTGTTAACTGTTCCAATAACTGGAGAATGTAAAGCAATAAATTCTAACCCAACACGGTCCTGTCAGGATATTATTCTTCAGTGTTGCTGTATCTTAATGTCCTTCATTACTTTACACGACATCAGCATGCCACAATTTTCATGTCCTACATTTTTATTCAATTTAATTCCGTTTTAATTTGTATAGAGCAGTGGACAAACCTTTAGACAAAAAGACATGTGCATATATCAACAGCAAATTATACAGTATGTGGTCAAAGCACAGTACCTTAATAGGAGAGTACCACTTCCTCTGTTGCGAACGCCGGTGTCCTGTTGACCTTCTTGTTTTGGGCTCATAAGGCTCAAACTCTTGCTCAGGCATCTTCACCACCGCATTTATGGGTTTTTCCAGCTTAGCACCTTCCTCAGTAGAGCCTTTCTCTCCCCAGCGCACCTAATAAACAGCACAAAATAATACTTATGGACAAAAAAGGAGCCTAAAGTCATTAAGTTTTTAGGTTTGTAACTATGGCCTACACATTATTTATTACATAATTATGTATAAAGCACCAGCAAAAAAACAACAACAAAAAAAAAACCCCAAGTACCCAATATTTTTAAGCAGAAGGCACATTTTCCTGTGGCTTGACTTCCTATGGCTTACTTGTAACATTTGCTCTACAATGTATTTAAAAACACAATAATAACAATAATAATCTTAATAATAACAACAACAACAATAATAATAATAACATTGTTATACAATATATAAATATCATTAAAAATGACACAATTGTTGACAAATTGATTTACAATTTGCCCTACAATGTATTTAAAAACACAATAATAACAATAATAATATTAATAATAACAACAACAATAATAATAATAATAACATTGTTATACAATATATAAATATCATTAAAAATAACACAATTGTTGACAAATCGATTAAATTTTTGTTAAAAAAGATTTTTTAAATGCAAATATCAGATACCTCCATTCTTTTAATGCCTCCAACTCCTCTGCCACCATAATAAGAGGCATCGACTGTAGGCCATTTCTTCTTTGGCATTCCATTCTCATCATCCGAATCCTGAACACACCAGACACACACACACACACACACACACACACACACACACACAATAATGTCTTTCATTAAAAGATTAAACCTGAGTCGCTGGTTACCCAAAGCCTAAAAGCTTTTCTGTCCTTTATTCATTCCTCAGTCTACTTCCATCCAAACAGATAAAACCACAAAAACACAGCTGAACAGTGCAAGCGACACAGATAGCATCCTTATTGTTATTCCTAATCAAAAGGAAAGTTGCATCCATTAAAGCTCAGCAGACAGAGGTCCTTGTTTATGGATTCAGTGTTAAGTGGCACAGATGCACACTCTAAGGCTACTCCCACAAAGCGCTCTTCTTTTACAGCCATCAGCATTGCTGACTGTTCGCCGTTGACCTCTGGGAACAAGCGAGCACAAGAAGGCTATTCTGCATGTTCTTCTGCACGGTGCCTATGTACTCTATCATGCTGGTGGTCTAGTCTCTCTCCTTATATTCGCTCACTTGTACTGCTGCAGTACCAGCACATATGTCACTGTGTCATTAACACTAATTGAGTCAGTCGGGTGTAAGCCAGTATAGATTTACAAGAATCTGATTCAATTAAACAATATAGCTTCCATACTGTCGGGACATCCCAAACCTAAACACATCTTACGTCCGACATTTCCTCAATGCAGAGAAAGGATTAGAAATAAAACAATACTCATTTTTGTTCTGAACCAATAGGGGGTTTATTTAATCTTCAAAAGTATTAAATTGCCTATTTTTTATTTATTTTTTAAAGCACTTCATAATTAAAATATTTTACACAAAAATTTCCTAAAATATTTATTATTTGTATTTTTGTCATTTATCACAAAAGCCAGAACAGGTATCTTCAGATTTTGCAGAATTTTTTTTCATAATATGGCTAAATAGATTGATTTTTGCAACAGATTTTTCTCAAATTTGCTGATTGTTTAGTAATCTTTGGCTAAAAATCCGAAAGATTACGTTAAAAAAACCTAAAAATTACATTTCTTAGCATTACATTAGGGAGTTTTCCCCAGGCTTGCTCATTGGGATACATTTCACACAATTCATAATTGAAACTAATTCTTCTTATTCTTTATCTTCTGTGAAGCTGCTTTGGGACAATGTCTATTGTTAAAAGCGCTTTATAAATAAAATTGAATTGAATTAAAAACCCAGTATTTGGCTTTTGAACTACTACAGTTAAGACAAACATGTAATTAATATATATGATAAATGTACCCATGTTCAACAACACAGGGACTCTGTCCATCAATACTGAATATCGAATTTTTGTTCTAATAAAAACCCTTTTCTATTTGATTTTAGAATGCGTAGAATCTTCAAAACTAATCACAGAGTGGAAACAATCGTGAATGCTGAACTTACAGGCTCAACTGGTGGTGGAGGAGGTGGCTCTTTAATGACCTGTTTATGAAACCAAAGTAAATAGTATCAAATGGACGGCTAATGACGTTCAAAAACAACAGAAACACCTCTGATATGTAACTACTCACCACAGTACAGCACAGCGGCCAAAACCACCACATCAGCAGCAGACCCACAAGCAGGAAGATCACGAGCAATGAAATGAGGAGGATGGCGCCGTTAAACTGCACTCCCAGGATTACATTCATAAAATCAGTCATGTCAGCAAAAATCAAGTGCCATCACACACAAGAAGAAGACTGACGTAAGAATTTAGTGGAACTTAAGAGGAACTATCACAGATCAAAATGTGAACTTACTTGATAAAAACAGACTCCTCTGATGAAAGAAAGCAAAGGAGACGTCACAAAAGTACAGAGGAGGAAAGATAGAAAAAAAGGTAAACAAGAAAACACAAGAAAACAAAAGGAGAAAATAGAAGATACTAAGAGGAAATCAGCGAGACAGAAAAAATAAAATAAAATTTCCTAACATATTTTCTGCATGGCCGTCAGCAATTCAACTTCATTTGTGAGGCACCATTAATAATAAACCCTAAATAGACATCCATTTAGACCACTAATAAAAAACAATGAAAAAAATCTCACGATAATAGTGTCATTAAATGAGAAACTTCTACACATTTATAGTTGTTGTTTGTTAGTACAAATGAAAAGGTTTTCAATATTGTAAAACATATCCACACTCGTTATCATGAAGTTAATTTAATTCATAACTTCGATTATTCAGCTTGTCTTAAATCCATTTCATTTCACGCCTTTAATTTGCAGGTAATTGTGCATCTTTCTACAATATACATACCGTATATGCCGGTGTATAAGTCGACTTTCTACACCCAAATATTAATATCAAAATGGGGGGGGTTGACTTATACACCGGGTACAGGATTTAACGGGTGCAAAAATTAA
>JAOUQX010000033.1:10492766-10506608 GCA_028566295.1 Liobagrus marginatus
TCACTCACTCACTCACTCACTCACTCACTCACTCACTCACTCACTCACTCACTCACTCACTGACTCACTGACTCACTCACTGACTCACTCACTCAACCATTCAATCAATCAACCAACCAATCAATCA
Source organism: Liobagrus marginatus (assembly GCA_028566295.1). Classification (NCBI taxonomy): domain Eukaryota; kingdom Metazoa; phylum Chordata; class Actinopteri; order Siluriformes; family Amblycipitidae; genus Liobagrus; species Liobagrus marginatus. The sequence continues at coordinate 10,492,894 of JAOUQX010000033.1, forward strand.
ATACAAAGTGTTCTGGGAAAAATATGGGCAAGAGGGCTTACAGGGCAGGATTTCTCTGTATCGGTTCTTCTCTCGATTTTCTGGGGCTTTTCCAACCAGACAGTTATCTGAGGGTGTCAGATGTCCTAATGCCTACAGTAAAAAAAATTGCATATGATATTGCAAGGATGAATGTCTTATTAAGAAAAGAAATGGAGCAAAGAAAAGTGAACGCAAGTATTGCAAAGGAACTTTCACGATGGACAATTAAACTTACTCAGTATACAGCAAGTCATTAGACAGGTGCTACAGTTGGAACTGAAGAGAATGGAATTGCAGTTCCTGATTTTGAATGATTCTGTACATTTCTATAACGTGTTACAATGGGTTTGTAGGTATAATATATCTTTTATTTAAAATCTATGTCAAAAAATTTATATATTCATTCACCCATTCATTGTCTAATGCTTATCCTGTTCAGGGTCACTAGGGCAGAGGACCCTATCCCTGCCAACTTAGGGCGAGAGGTGGGGTACACACTGGACAGTCTGTCTTTGGGGAGGATATCTAATGAAAAGAACCTACCATAAACTCCTTGACAAGGTCATGCTGATCCAGAACATTCTGAAGATTTTGAATAAGACTTTTGAGCCTGGACCCTGCATACTGGCCATTCATTGGTGGGCTGATCAGGGCAAATCTGGTCAGTTCCTCCTCAGACACGATAAGTGCACCTAAAATGTAATGCATGTATGTTTGAGAAGCTAATATTTAAACTTATTTTTAACGATGATAAGAGCCAGCATACTTCGGTTCACAGCTTAAACCTGTCTCAATACATTTTTTAAACAAATTTAGTTATTGTCTAATATTCAGTATCCTTTACTTGTATGCGGTGTTGATTCTGTAGAGGAATTATCCGTGTCATCTTCATCACCATCATCATCATCATCATCATCATCACCATCACTGCTCCAGCTGTCTCTGTTATTTTTCTCTATTACTTTGGCAGAATTTTCCACATTCTGCTTCGAGTGGTTTGTCCTGTAAGGGAGAGAGCATCACCCACCACAGGGAGAAAGAGCATTACCCCATTTCTGTATTTTTATACGATTTTTTATCATGCAAAATAATTTTTCCTTAATTAATTTGCCAACACAAAGCTGATTACTGTAGTGCACTACTTAAAAGCACTAGAAGTTCTGTTGAATTCCTAACTCGTTGGCGCCCCCTTGTGTTTTACACAACGCCACATAAATCCATTTACTGAGTGACATTCAGTACTGTACTTGGTTGCTAATAATTATTTATTCTCACAGTACAAACTGTTTATTTTATATATGATTCGTTACAGTCATAATTAATTATGCAAAGGTTTAATGGTCGCTATCTAAGAAATGAAATTATAATAATGTTATTATGGGAAAAAAAGTGTGAGGAATTTCTTTACACAAACCTTTGCAGATTCAGAACTGGGTGAAATCAAAATCAATTGTTTTGTCATACAGAAAGGAATACTACTGACCTGCTCTGTAGCATATCTGTGACACTCAAAGATGGACAACAGCCCTGAAATGTAGGTGTACAGTTTCCACTATCCTGCTGAGAAAGAGACAGAGAACGATTTAAACCAAGCCATAGTGTTACATTTTAGTATCTTAGGTGATAATACATTTTGTGAATTTATATTAAGTTAAAAATATTTTTTGTGCCAGGGGTATATTTTAAGAACAATGTCACGCTGTTATTCTGAAATATATGTAGCAAAACATTCAAAGTGAAAGTGTGAGTGATTTATGAACCTGTTCAGGTTCCATTAGGACCACAGGACACCCAGATGACTGAAGAGGCGAATGATCCTCCTGCACCACTAGAAGTGAACTAACTACTGCCACAGAAAAATACAACACACTTAATTAAACTGAGAAACAAGCAGAATACTTCTACCCTCTCAACATTTTCAGCCATGTTTGCATCCGTGTGGTGTATTCTAAAAGTTACAGGATATATGCATTAAAGTCTGAATTGAGTGGAGCGGTGGAAGACCTGTAGTATTGTGTTCTTGAGGGTCTTCTTTGTAGGTACTAGAGCCGGTGCATGAGGTGATGGGGAACGTATCTCTGTATATAGTCAGCTGAACCATCCCCTCGGCTCTCCTCAGAATATCCACCACTTTAAGGTGGCTCAATCCTGACACGATCACTCCATTTACCTGCACACAGAGGCTAGGCTTAGCATTATTCTTCTCTGGTCATGTGACTAAATTGAAATGAAACGGAGAGAAATAGAACGTTTTAATTGAGAAGGACCTCCAGAAGGATGTCTCCAACACACAGGCGGCCATCTTGTTCAGCCACACCTCCACAGCAAATGTCCTTAATTTGCAGACTGCTGCCATTGACACCACCTACCAGAGAAAAGCCCAAGCCACCTCTCTCTGGTTTAATAAACTCCAGCTGAATAACGCAGCTCTGATTGTGACAGACAGAGAGCACAGACATATACATTTAACATATACGATGGCAGTTTAGGAAATTCTCTCTATCAACATCTGGATGATCATTTTACAATTAATATCCAAGTCATTTTCCAAGTCATTTTCTAGTCAATCTTGTGGCAGCAGTGCAATGCATAAAATTGGGCAGATACATATCAAGACCTTCAGTTAACATTCACATTAAACAGCACAATAGGTGAAAAAATTTCATCTTAATGACTATGGCCATTGCATACTTATTGGGGCAGTGGTTTGAGTATTTCAGATAGTGCAGATCTCCTGAGATTTTCCTGACCATTTTCCTGACTAGTTAAGACCAAAACTTTCTCTGTCCAATTGACAGGTATACCAAAACTAGACAGTTAGAATGATGTATCTCAATTTTTGCTGTAAACATTTAGACACCAGGGACAGAATTTGGCCTCAGCAGTATGAATGCATAGAGCCAACCTGTGCTGTAATAACAGTTCTGGTTAGTAGTTGCATAATAGTGAAGGAAATGCCCTTTTGGCCCTTAATACTAATTGTGTGTAGTGCTTTAAATGCCACAACCTGTTGGTTAATGCTCTATTTACACATTATGGGCATAATGTAGCAGATATTAAATATAAGAGATTAATCCCATTACCATTCAGGTGACATATCTGATATGGCTATAATAGGAGCCAATCAATTTGCCAGAAACAAAGTAAGCCGAAGTGAACAAAAGGCATTAGGAAACACACAGTAGAAATTACTTCTGATTCATGGCACTTTTAAATGGGAAAATATTACGGTATGAATTCAAAGCAAAGAAATATGACAAAGATGATTAATAGTGAAAAGAGACAGGGATTACTAGGCTCGGGTTTCAGTCGCAACATTTAGATGAAGAGCATAGTTACCTCCTGCTGAGAGGTTACAGAAGGCATTGGCTCAAATCCTTCAGCATTTTCATCCACGAGTTTAACTGTAAAAACAAAAAAGAGGAACAGACCGATAAAATGTGATATAAATCAATAAATGTCAATAAATGTGAAACCGTTGACCCAATAAAAAAATGAATCTTCCTAAAACAAACCTCTAAACCATTCACTATTCATGAAACAGACTCAAACACTTACTGTAACCTCCCTCCTCTGCCGCCATCCCCGAAGGAGATGTACTGACTGGCGTAATGCTCTGAAAGGTCAACACTAGCCTTTTCAGGTGCTGTTGGACCCCCTAGCTAGCTGTTGCCCAGCAACCCAATTGTCACACGGGATCACCTGGGACACGTCCATCAGGCACGACGAAAATGCCATGTAATGGTTCAAAGAGAGTAGGGGCGCTTGCTAATAATTAATTTTGTAAGCTGTGTGTGTCAGCATAGAGCTAAAGCGACAGCACTCAGTAAATAGAGATTAAAAATAGACAAACAGATGCAGAAGCCAAAGCCTTACCATCAGCAGTAGCCTTCACCTCAGATGATTTAGGCTCCACAGATGGAGGCTCTAACCTCTTCTCTTTCTTCCAATCAAAGAAACCTTAAAATGGAAAGATTAAGAATGGAGCAAAATTTAAACACATAAAACACACCAAAAAAAACATTATAAAAAAACCCCCAAAGAATTGTACATATAGTTTAAAAAATATTAAGATAAAGTAGATTACAGAATTTCATACATGCACTGTAACTTTTCCTTCTTCAGTTTCTGGTTCATATCAACATAATTTCTGCATTTTACATGAGAAGCAATTACATATAGACTGAACCAATCCTGTCATTTTAATTTTATATAAATTATAGTTCCTATACTAATACCTATTAGTCTAATATTAGTCTACTAATATCTAGCTATTGTATTTATAAAGCACTAAAAAAAAAACGCGCCATGGATTGATTGCTGCTCTATCATAGAGCATCATCCACCCCTGCAGTCATCCCTAGGGCACTTTACTTTCGCCAATCCACCTACTGGCATGTTTTGTGGAGGTGGGAGAAAACTGGTGTTCTTATGAACGTCATGCTGGCAGTCACCCAAACTGGAGTGGTAAGTTAAATATCTATGAACTTTGGCCCAAACCAAAAAAATAAACTGGTTATGACTAATGTTAATGTATGGTGCTCATCTAACCATAGCTGACAGTGCACTCAAAAATGATGTGTGGCCACCGAAGCATTCACTTAATTCCAGGCCACAGTGGCAGCCACCGGAGCATCTCACAGTCTCACTTCTGTCACTTCAGACTACACTGAAACATGTCAGCCATGTGCTAAGGGCATGACGAGCACATACAGTACACACACTTCTGTCTTACAGAGAGCGACATAAAACGTAGCTCAGGGCAAGGCTGGCTAACGGGCTAACTGGCTAACAGTATCTGTTAAAACATTGGTGGGATGTGGAAGTAATTTCTTTTAAACATCATAAACATCTTTTAAACATCAAAATCTGATGATTATCATTAAACTCATGAGTTGCCTACCATTCCATTTGCTTTTGGGTATCACAGGTCGATCATCTCTGTAGTAAAATAGGAACATATAAAAATGTTTAAAAACAATGTATTTATATGTTGAATTATTACACACATCCATAGGTGGGAATGTGTGTTCATTTAAAGTTAAAGTTTACTGGTCACATGCACATCATACAGTACAACATACAGTGAAATTCTTTAATTCCGCATATCCCAGCATACAAATTTTAACGCTGGGACAGAGCGCAGGGTCAGCCAGAACAAACAGTGCCCCTGGAGCAGGTTAGGTTAAGGGCCTTGCTCAAGGACCCAATGACGGTGGCTTGCCTGGTGCAGGGATTGAATCCCCGATCCTCTGATCACTGACCCAGAGCCTTATACCGCTGAGCCACCATCACCACCATCACCCCCCTCACCCCCCTTTAGCTACAAGAGGTAGTGAAATCGGTTCATGTTAACGGCAGGGTAGGAGATTTTGTGGTGATTTTGTTCAAAAACATTTTTTGTTATCCTGGTTGAGTCTCTTCACATCTCGACAGCACTCTTTGGGGTATAAAACTATAAGTGATATAAATGTATTTATATGTATTTATATCGTCTGTGGAAGGCTTAGAACCCCAGCAACTTGGTCCAATCAAAACAATCGGTCCGAGTATTACGATAGGCTGTCCTACCTGCCAGTATGTGTATGCGTGTGTGTGTGTGTGTGTCTGTGTAACTCTTTGTATTCAGCCGACTCTTTTCTGCGTGCCTCTGTGTGGCAATTTCCACAGGCCATGAAAACATCACATTGTTTAGTATCTCTATGAGTTGCAGTTGTCTTTACATTACACTCAATTTAAAGCCTTTTGCTCTCATGGTGGCCATGAGTTTTAAAAGGGATAACAAATGCCAATCACCTCATGGCTTTGAGTTTGATTTTGCTTTCGGAATATTCACAAGCCTTAACTGCATCTTCTAGTGCCATTCCCAGGGTGCACTTGCCACTGATGTAGAAGATTCGGTCATTTGGCTGAATGCTGCCCTCCTCGCTGGCAGGTGAGTTTGGCAGCACTTCCTGAACATAAATCCCCTGCCATTTGCTGCCAATGCCACCTCTGAGCTTGATACCTGCACAGCAAAAACAAGATGCAATTAAATAACTTAGTTCCATTTCTATCTTATTAAAGCATATTCTTTTACATTGACAGTACTGTGCAAAAGTCTTAGGCAACAATTCTGCTTCATATTTTTCATTTGATAATTTCTGTATTATATTTATATTATTATACTATTTGCAATGTCTCACCCATTTGTCCAGATGTCTTATATATGATAATGTCCTGTAGGCTCTCTGGTGGTGGAGGAGGTAAGAGGTTCTGTACAGCTCTGCCCAACACCATGTGAAGCCTTTTAGAGGAGTATCTCAGAACGGACATGGCCATTTCATCAGACACGTTGGTTACATAGTGACCATTCACCTAAAAAAGAATTTAACAGTTAAACATACTTGTTAGATAAATTGTTAGATATATTATAGATGTCAACATGTATCAATATATATTTTAAAATCAATACATGTTCATGTATATTTACATTAATGAGTAAATTAATAATAAGTACCACAATTAGTCTGTCTCCTGCTCTGAGACGGCCATCTGCCTTGGCTGGATTATCCAGGATTTCCTGTATGTAATAGCAATTGTCTAATTTACTCCTGGTAATAGTAAACCCAAAACTACCACTTCTGGATTTAGTAAGCGTTACTGTCAGCTCAAACTCCTTAAACACTTCCTGTAAAAAAAATTATATATATTAAAAATTACAACAACAAAAATACATTCACGGTTATTTTTATGTATAAGCACATCAAATACCACTACATCAAAAAAAAGTTATAAAAAGGACAAGTCGACACAGCAGATACCTTTCTGGGGTCTTCATCCTCCTCCTCTTCATCATCCCAGCCATTCTTGGTGCTTGTTGTAGTAAGCCGAGCTGGAGGAGGGGGTGAATGTCCTATTTTTGATGGACTGGGATGTGGGGAAGGTGTATGAGAAATTAAAGCACTGGTCGATGCAGTGCTGCAGGTTAGAGGACTGGCTGTAGTGGTAGTAATGGTCAGATATTCTTCGTCAGCTAAGCTAAGAGCTAAGAGATCCATTCCACTGGCCATAAAACATGCTCGACTTCTATCCGTATCCTCAGCAAACTCACTGCAAGCACAAGTAATTATTAATGCGGTATTCTACTACAAAGCCTCTACAACAACAAACTTCTAATCTTTCATAAGACTGAAAATTAGGTTCATTGATCAAATATGATTACATCAAGCTTTACCTTTTCCATTTTTCAACCAAATTCAATCATGTAACATGGTTAATATAAAATCACTCTTCTATAAATATTTTGAGTACGGTATTTCAAAGTTCGGAGAAAAAATGTAGAGAAACTTTAATAATATAAGTTTTTCCTCTATATAACAAATTTTTGTAATAATTGTCATCAAATATTAAGCTATTTATGCGGCTGTGACAAGATTTTGTATATTTAAATCATATACATGGCAAACAGGCCATTCAGAATTTTATTCCCAATTACAAGTTTATGCTACTTACAAATCTCAGTCAGATTGAATGTCTTTATACTGAATGCATTTATGAATATTAAGTATCAGATAAGAAATCTCCTCGCATGAGCCATTACTATCATATCAATTTTAATACATTCTGGGATGATACCTGCTAATAGCTGTGTTAGGGTTGGGTTTTACTTCTGGCTCTTGGTTCGTGCATATTGGAGAAGGTATCGGAACGAGTGGACTTTGTACAGGATTTGGGGTTGACATCATGAGTGTGCTTGATGTCTGAAAGCAAAAAGTGCTGGAGAGAAGTTCCTGATCTGGATTTTGTGCTTTCTTTCCATCGTTAGATGATGAGGACGATGGACATGACAGTACGGCTAGTGTTTCATCCCGTTCACTATCTTGTCTCTGCTGAATTAGTTGGACTGTATAGGGTTTGGGTGAAGCGCTGTCCTTTGTCTGGCACAACGGTGTGTTTTTTTGTTGGAGCATTTCCGGACAGAGCGAATTCACCTGCAGGTCTAAAGAACGAGACCTCTGCTTTTTACTTGGCAATGGAGGAGGACTCTATCACAGAAAGGAAATGAAAGAAAACAAAATATATTTGAAATACACTGAAATGACCTTTGAAAACAGATGAAATACACTGAGCTTCCAGTCTTACCAATGAGTCCAACTCCGGAAGTTGGTTCGGTGAAGGTCTGCAGATTAACAACTTGAGCTCAGATGGTGTTCCCCGCAGCAGCTGTAGGACTTTCTGTGTGTCACACAAAACATTTTTAGCACTATGTATGTAGTGGAAGACCTAGCACTCGGAAAATATGCATACAGTATGATCTTAAAATATATATAAACTATAGTTTCCCTTGTCAATATGGTGGTTTTTAAACGGTTCATTTTTTGTACATATTTACACCCACATGACAAAGAAAAGTAGTTTCCTTAATTTTCCATTATTCTGTCTATCTATTTTATATACAGTATATATCTGATTGAGATTGTAAGGAGTGAAAGAACACTACAAAGTGGTTAATCTCACTCCTGTCAAGGCACAATTGAATGTGTCATGATACTGTGCATCATCTTTAGACTGAAGGTGCCTTAATCAAAGTGATACTAGTGATGTTTGCGAACTCTGAATGTGTTAGATAATATGTGTATATGAATGTACTGTATATGATCCATGTACCTGATAGGAAAGTCCTTTTACAGATTCTCCATTAACAGCAAGGATGACGTCTCCCTCTCTGAGTTGGAAGCTTAGTTCAGATGATTTGCCAGAGAACAGTTTCCTAATGCGCACAACACTTCCATCCGCAGAATTCAGGTCAGTGATAAGGAAACTAAAACCCAAACCACACAGTTTCTTCTCCACATTCACCTCCATAGTGTTCTCTAGCACCCAAAAAAAAAAACACAAACATATATTGTGTATTGCACATGTGGGGTACATGGGTAACATTAATAAAACCTAGATAATTGTCCACCTTTTTCTGTTTTAGTTATACACGTAAAGTGCCTAGCCCAACAAAGATGTCGGATTTATTTTAAATGTCTGACTATGCTGCCTTCCTGCTCTCACCGCTGTTTCATACCATCTGACACAAAGCTGTAGTCCTTGGATCTGACAGACAAGGGTGTTTCCATAGTAACGTCTTGTCCAGTGGGGGTGGTGGTGCTTTGCACACTAAGAGATGATGGAGATTTCTGCCTCTCGAAAGTGGACAAGGAGCTGGAGGTCTCCATCACCAGAGGAGGCTCACGCTCGAGAAGAAGAGACACTACCTGAAAAAAGATTAATAATCACCTCACGGTACAACAGAATCAAGACGATCACAGTTCTTATTATAGAGTCTTTAAAATATTTCAAATAAAAATTTAAATATCTAGTGAAGATCTGTTACAAAACGATTATAATACAAAAATGAAAACGTTACGCTACGTCTTGAGGCTAATAAGCAGAATTTAATTTATTAGAATGACTGGAATGGTAACAGTGTCTTTAGACCAGTGTAGACACACTCCTGTCTACACTGTCATCACGTAAATTGCTCAGCATATAAAGGGTATTGGGATTGCAATTTGAATAGTATTGTTTTGATTGATATTTATATTTACAATAAATATTCCATATGCAAGATATTTACAATTAAATGTACTGCATACGACAGTCATTAAAAAGACTTTAATTCTGTGTTTTATTAATTAGAGCCTGTATAATAATTGTGTGGCCCTCAATAACTTTCTATAAAGAAACAGATTACTTCGATTGAAAAAAAACCATTCAGAATAACTGGAATGTTATGTTTTTAAAATGTTTTTTAAAATGTTTTAGAAATATCACAGTTCAATACCTCTCCAGTTCTTTTCAAACACTCCACAGCTTGCTTGTGTGTGACACCTTGCAGGTTACAGCCATTCACCTCCAGTAGCCTATCACCTAATAACACACAAACACATATAAAAGGGAAATGTTACTAATTCTCTGTTACACTGGGGCACAATTACCTGATGCAAACAACAAACGCAACAAAAAAAAAACTACTTAGATATTTAAACTTAGATATTTGTATAAACCTGTACAATGTACAACGTGCATGTAAAATCGATGTACAAATGTATTTTTTGTATGATATTATACACTTTATAATGAGAAATATATACTTGTAGAACAAAATAACACACTATATTTCTGCAACAATTCTTTAATTCAATAATTCATTAACAATTCTAAAATGCCAGTTAGTTTTACGTCAGTAACTCCGTATTCATTATAATATCCATCCTCAGATAAACCTATATCGTTAAATGCACTCAGACTCACATTTATTATCTAAAGCGCTCATTATAACATGACAAATTGAATTAGGTGTCATACATTCTAAATTGCATTCTAAACTCTAAAATTCATAACAAACAATAATAAAGAAATATAAAAAAGATACTGTTTGTTGCCACAACTTAAACACAAAATGTATTTAAGTTCAGTTGAGTATTTACCACTCTTTATTAGACCATTCAGATCGGCAGCTCCTCCAGGAATCAGGCTTTTGATATAGATCCCTCCATGGCGCACACTGGTATTGATGCCACCCTAGAAACGATTTACAATGACTATTGTTCCAAATGTCATTCAAATGATTCGTTTATTAAATTAGGGTATATATTATCAGCATTAGATGACAGAATATTGAGATATTAAACCGTTGTTTTATTCATTTGTATGTTAATTATCACTACAATTAAAGATTTACAGCAACACAGATCCCCAAGCTGCCGTTGACTTTTTTGAGCTCCACACAGACCAATTCACCTGGCCTGAGGCTGGATTTAGAGGACAACCCAGCAAACGGATCCTGCACAAGGAAAACAAGGAACAAGCTCAGTTATTCTGGCTCAAATGTGTGGTTTCAAATAATTCTCCAGCCTCTTTGAAAATCTCCATCATTTGCATTGACACAGTTCTAAACTAAAATGGACTTGGTGCATTGTATTTGTTAAACTGATCTGTCAGTAAGTACAGCTGCAAAGGCTTGTTAGATACGTCCCGATTTATCAGATTTACCAGAAAAGCCACAATCGTTATCAAACTCCAAACTGAGCTGAGTCTGGTTCAATCTTGTTCAAGCAAACGTTCAGTTTTTAACCACTCCCAATATTTATATCTTTGACAGTGCGTATGCTTGTTTTCCTATATTACAAACACGCTGGTTCCACAAGTCTAGACTCAATATCTTTCTGTTCGATATTAAAATTGTTCAATGTTTTCCTCACACAGATTTTGATAGTGTTTTAGTTTTCCTAATGCTGTTCATTTCATTTCTGAACATGCAAATTTATATTTTTTGTATGAGACTTTTTAATTGCCCAAAGGTCAACTGTGATGGCAGCCAGCACCAGAACGCTTTCACATAAATATCACGGAATATTGAAAATATTGCAAGCATTTCAATAATTTTCAATTCATAAACTGTGTGTATACTCTCCTTCCTTAATAGTAAGCCTATTTTGTGCAGCCTTGTCATATATATGTATGTATGTATGTATGTATATATACAGTATGTATACAGTATATATATATATTTTGTTCCCAGGTAAAAAGGCTATAAAATGAATGGAAAAAATAGGTTATACTGCGTAAATACCTAAAACAAGATATAGAAGATAAGTTCATACCTTATTATCTAAAATTCTAACAACAGGAATATGCAGCTTTTTTCCTATTTTGGGTGTAACAGTGCTGGATTCTGTATCCTCTTTTTTGGTCTTGTGCTCTGCATTCTGGATAGATGGAGATTCCAAGCTTCTCCCCAGCACCAGCCCAAGGGTTCCAGCAATCAAAGAGCTTTCCCGGTTCCAAAACTCATCTGAAAAGACATCAATGTTGAACAATGATAATACTAATGATTATTAACGTTTCAAACAATTCCTAGTACCAAAATTTACGTTTTGGTTGAGACACTATAAGCTCCACTTCATCAGGACTGTTCTGTAGTATGTCAGCGGCTGTACTGAAAGTTACTCCTTCCAGACTGGTCTTATTAAGAGAAATCAGTCGTCCACCTATATAAAAAAAAGCATTACAAAAATTACACCTAACACCTGTAGAGTGTACATCCTTGAGGCATAGAAAAGAAGGGAAACCTCAAAAAGATTCCACCTGGTCTGATTCTGCCATCTCTATCAGCTGGCCCATCAGGTATGATGGATGCAATAAAGATTCCAAGATCTAATTTTCCTGTATTGTCCTCTCCAACTATTATAAATCCTGGCATAGAAAGGAGCATACACTGTAAATGATATAGCACATAATATTGTTTGCCTGCTTGGTAATAATTCGAGCAGCCTTCACATTGAAAAAGAGAAGGCATTTGCAAACTATACAATACATAACAGTTAAGACTTCTATAGCACAAAATGTCATTACCAAAGCCATGTTTTGGATCTTTCTTCAGTGTAACACAGATAATTTCTCTTTCTGGTGTTCTAATAGGAGTGACAGCTGTGAAAACAAAAGACGTGTTTAAACAACTGATAGCATCATTGTAATTAGAATGAGTTTGCTTTAGTACATAAAATTACCTCTGGATGAGAGTGAGTAAGACTCTGAATCCTGCTTTTGCAGAGAGACATTGGACATAATCCGGTAAACTGGAGAACTTAAAGCCTCCCGGGAGCTGAAAATAACAACTGCACTGATTAGATCATGTTCAACCACAGTGATGTACAACATGTGACTGTCTGGGCTGCATGTTTTTGAAAAGCACATGGCCATGGGATGTTCTCTGTGTACCAGCAGCTCGGACTTGGTTTCTTCAGTTCACTCAGGCCTCTTATTCCTACAGTGCCATGTGTTTGTCGCAGGTCTCTCGAATGCCGGATCTTGGCTGAAAGGTCATCGCATGACTTGCTTATGGAGTTCATAGATGATAGGTTTAGACCAACATTATTGAGCCCAACGTCTGAACAGGACATCCTTTTTAATAGGTTTTGTCGAGCATGCCATATTAAAGGATGTTTAACTTTGTTGCCATCTGAAACATAAAAAAACTCCTCAAAACTGCACTCGACATTAGAATAGCCCTCAAACGTGTTACTATATAATTGTTTCATATGTATAGAAAGTTGATTACCATAGGGGCTAACCATAACAGAAGTAATTTAATGAAAGCACCTGATGCTGGAGTGTAGGTGAGCTGTCGAGAGGTCATCTCACTGTGGAATTTGTGCTGCACAGAACAGAGATCCAGAAGGTATTGTGCTATCTTGGAACTTTCAGTTACAAAGGAGTGTTTTTTGCCACTAGGGCCACAATCTACAGTGAACTTCCGCCACTAGAGGAGAGAAATAAAAGCAGAACAGCTTCATCAGTGCACTGCTGCTACACTATTATGTTGTGTACTGCTACAGAATATACCTTATACTGTAACACTGCACTACTGCTCACATGATCATATTGTTTACATTGTTTATTCTTTTATTATTATTATTATTATTATTAATAATAATAATAATGATAATAATAATATTGTTGAGTGGCACGGTGGCTAAGTGGTTAAAACTCCTGCCTCAAAGCAACAAGGTCAACGGTGACCTTGATTTGTCACCCGCCCATTGATTCCCACCCAGGGTGTTTCTGTGTGGAGTTTAAGTTTCAAAGTTTCAAAGTTTTTTGGTCACATGTACATTATACGTGGTACAACATACAGTGAAATGCTTTGACGACTAACTGTA
>JAOUQX010000033.1:10507050-10521520 GCA_028566295.1 Liobagrus marginatus
GGAGATCAGTCCCATCACCACTGTATCATCAGCAAACTTAACAATACTGGTGGAGTTGGTGGTGGCCAAACAGTCATTTACATGTTTACATGTTCTCCCCGTCCTTGTGCAGAATTTCCCCGGGTATTCCGGTTTCCTCCTGTCTCCAAACACATGCGATTGGGCATAGATGAATTGGCTACTCTAAATTGTCCATAGAAGTGAATGTGTGTGTGAGTGGTTGTCTGCCTCTAAGTGTAAGCCCTATGATTAACAGGCGATTGTAGAGGGTGTACCCCGCCCCATGCCCTAACCTAGCTGGGATAGACTCCAGTGCCCCCGTGACCCTGAACAGGATAAGTGCTAGACATAGAATGAATGAATGAATGACTGAATGAATGAATGAATTAATTAATGACTACTATTAGTATGTTTTTGTTGATCATTTTTCTTACAATGTTTAATATAAATTCAAAGTAAATTTTAGTGCTATTCTTATACTCACACTTGTGGAAATACTGTCGGTTTCAGACCAGTAAAATCTGCGGATTAATATCCGACAGTTATTTTTGACTTCATAAACCATAATTCCTTTGGCACAAACTCCAATAGTGAGTTCTCCAATAGCAAGCTTCTTGTCCCGGGCAACTCTGTGAAACAGCACCCCATATTCCGGCAGCTGTTGTGCAATCTGTGAAATTGTGCAGAATATCAAAAAACATGCACTCCTTAAAAACTCCTACAGACTGTTGTATTTTAATTAATACTAAACTATTATAATGACTGGATGGATTTTCTCTGTAATATGCAGTGAAAACAACAGCATTACCTTTAAAAATTCTATCTCAGCATCCTCTCTTAGCATATTTGCATTACTGGCATGTAACCTTGGCAACTCCTCCCTTACAGAGAGCAAGGCCATCTTTTCCATCTGCCATTTTGGAATGTAATGCTCCGTTTGAAAGTAGCTCTTTCCATAAACCTGGATAAAATCAGAAACATTACTTTTAAGTAAACAGTGCACTAAAATGTATGATGGAAGAAATGAAGTAAGTATTCTGATTAAGTGCACCACTGCATCTTACCTCTGGTATGTAGTCTCCAAACTCTGCTTGCAGAGCCAAGGCAGCAAGAAACATGGCAATGTCCTCATTACAGTACACTCTGCCCTCCAAAATATCTCTTCTCAGCTGGATATAGTACTGATGACGTGTGAGTTTGTGCCTTCCAATTCAAACAACAAGAGCTTATTGTCCTTTTCATAAAGTGTTAGTTGTCCTAAATGAAGTTATCACCATACAATTAATGCTTGTATCAGACATAGAAGTTCGCAGAACTCACAACACTTACAATATGTAGGAAACATCATCAGCAAAAAATTTCACACGGAGAAACAGGGTGAATGTAGAACTTGGCAATTTCTTCCAACAGTCTGGTGCCACTTTGGATATTTTTGTTTCGTGGTTCAAAAAGAAAAATTCGTCATCTAGTTAAGAAAAAAAAGCATGTACAGGTATTGATTAAATAAAATAAAAGCATTTATTAAACAGGTTAGGGGTAAAAACAATAACAAAATTAATGTTACCATCCATGAAAGCAAGGCCAAAGTAAAAATGCTCCACAAGGTTTGCGTGAGCGACGACCATGTCAAAGACGTCTCTTCCCCTGGACTTGATGTCACATTTCACCACCACACACTGAGCATTTGGCATCATCACAATAACTTCCCTCTGCGATAGGGAAGATCTTCCTTTCTTCGACTGTGTTGAGTCAAAGAGAAAAGGACGGTTTACTCCAATAGTTATAGCAATCCTTAAGGTCATGTATGATAATAAAAATAAAGCTTACCACTATTGATCCAGGGAGCGCTAAAATAATATGAGGCTCATCAGCCATTCTTGCAAACTCAGGTCCTATGCTCTAAAATTCAAAACAAAGCAGATACATATTCGCAACAGAGCAAATCGTAGTCTATACATTAAAAGACGACAAAATAAAACATATATTTTTACATTTGCCTTCCTTTGGCTGAGGCTGACTGTAGACTCGCTGAGAGAAATGGAAGGGCTGGAAGGTCTACGTTCACATTTGTAGGACATGGTTCGGTACAAATTCTTAGGTGACCAACAGCTTTCTCTTCTACTATGATGAGCGCTATGTGGAATTCTGGAACATCAAATCAGAAATGTATCTTGTCAGAAAAAACATTAGTCTAAAATCATATACATGCCACTTCTACCAATGTCAAAACAGATCTAATTACCTGCTCTGAATGTTTTGGTAGGCAGGCATCTGTGAACATTTGTTCTTAAGGGACCATGATTTTTGTTGATGCACACCCCCTGGTAAAAAAAAAAAAAAAAAAAAAAAAAAAAAAAAAAACATACTGTCTTAAACATACACCAGAAACCAGTAAAACCTGACTTTGATATTAAATTGAAAGGTTCAAATTTTATATCTGACAATAAACCTATTAGAATTAAGCATTCTATTACACAGCTTTTCTGACTGATTGGTCCTTATATAACGTTATATAGAACACGTCGTTTGCATAATAAGAATGATAAGAAGCAAACTTATAATATACACTCACAAATTAAATTGAATTATGTAACTGCCTTGATGATTTTGAATAGTTACAACTGTAAGGTTTGTAATGTCCTATTAGGTTAATGCTTCCACTGAATAACAAATATAGAAAATAACTTGCAATGCTATCGTGTTCTTTTGCTTATTTAACGAGTTTTCACTGCACGTGGCTATGTGCTCCTTGTGCTCTTTAAGCTTTTTCCCCTTTTTTGGATAAAAAGTCTTTTTTTTATTAAAAGAAAAGAAAAAGAATCCCCCACAACCATATAATACTTTATAATACCATTATGTCCTGTAGTATTTGACCAGACAATTAAAAGGCAAAATGCAGCATGTTTGTTACTCAATGCTCAACTTATACAAGACCTTTTTATATCCTTCTTCTTGAATAAATTCCATACAAAAACATACAATTTATTATCATACAGAGAGACTGGAGCAGGAAAAGGCTTGGATCACCCTGTTTCAACTCTGCATCAAGTGACAGTCTGCGTCTCTCTTCTGCACTTGCATACTCTTCTGCATATCCAGGATATGCTATCCGCTTTTCTGTCAAGCCAGTAGAGAAATTAATCAAAGAGCTGCTAAATAAGCAGCAACGAATAACCTCACACAGACTGGATCTTATCTGCATCCTAACAGCAGAACACTACAACAGGGTTTAACTCTAAGAAGCTTAGCTTTGGCTGATTAGTAGTTTTCAGTCGGCTGTTCAGTATATTGTAAATCCTTAAGCCTTTTGTGAATCCCTGGCTGGTAATAAGGGAAACATAGCATGAGTACGGTTTCTTATTACCATACATCATATTTTTATTACATGAATATATATTTATTATATTTCATTTATATATCAACTGTATATCCATGATGAGCCATGTAGGAAAAAGAGATAAAATCAGAGATAAAAAATGAATGGAGGAAGTAACAGTATGAAAGAGAAGGGCATTTTTAGGTCTATTTAGTTATTGCTTAATCATTCATTCATTCATTCATTTGTTCATTCAACCATTGTGTAGCGCTTATCCTGTTCAGGGTGGCGGGGGCGCTAGAGTCTATCCCAGTTACCTTAGAGTGTGAGGCGGGTACACCCTGAACAATCGCCAGTTAATCGAAGGTATATAACGCTTATTGACAGACAACCATTCACAATCACAATCACTCCAATGGACAATTTAGAGTAGCCAGTTCACCTATGCCCAATCACATGTGTTTGGAGGCAGGAGGAAACCAGAGTACCCGGGGAAAACCCGCGTAAAAAAACAGAAAAACCCTGAATGCGAATCGATTATGATATGTAATGCAACCATTAATTTAATGTTATCTCATTTATTTTGTATACATTTTACTTTGGCATTATTATGGCAATATTAAAAAAAAAATCTTAAATTATTATACTGTCGATTTGTGAGCAGAAATATTGAGCTACCCTAAAAGTAACAGAAGCACTATAATACAGTATATATACACTATAATAACTCAGTAATGGTTAGTATAACTGTGCAGAAACTAATCCAAGTTTCCAAGTTTCAAAGTTTATTGGTCACATCAGGAGTAATTGTCTTTCTTATCATACTAGAGGGTGTCCAAAAGGTCGGGAACTAATGGAAATATGTAAAGCAAATACTGTATGTCGATCTGAATAGATTGAGCAAAATTTACAATATCATGACGTTATCAAACCTTTTGTAAAGTGTCACAAGTTTGTTGTAAAGGTCATAAAACAACTGCTACAGAAGCTAGGGATGCTATTTAAAGTATTAGTATATATTTGTATTAAAAAAACTCAGATATTGATTATTAAATGATAGTATTACCATATACTGTATATTAGTATTATTATACTATTAGCAATATAATAATATTATTATTATTTTATATACATTATATAGTATTAATATCATTATAGCTATTATAATATTGCATGCGTTGGATTTCCGGTTTCCCCAAGCTGGATTGAATAATGAATGAACGAATGAATAAATGAATGAATGAAGTTTCAAAAATACTAAGGTTTCATAGCATTTCATGATCATTATTCAAGAGCATAGTACTGACATCTTGAAAAATGCATTACAAATTATGAATGCATGCATTAGGAATAATGCATTAGAAATTAGATCTACAAACATGTAGCTTTGTATATCCATTGCAAGCAGTCTTACCATGAAGTCTTTCTCTGACCATCAAACTTTTGTCACTTAGCTGCTGCACTGTGTTCTCTGTAAGAGTAGGTTGGTCAACCTAAAAAAAATTAAATAAAAAATTAAATAAAAACTGACTTAAATTGCTGTGAGCCTTGAATGATTTGCTCAGTTTAAGACCCACAGAGTTTTGGAAGAGCTCTTCCACCAGCCGCTGGATGATTTTTGGTGGTGACAGAAATGAGGCTTTCTGGTAGGCTTCACAGGCTTCCAGGATAGTGCTGAGGTTTCCTCGCCGATGGGCCACATCCTCACACATGCTCAGGAGGAGGCAGTTCATAGAATCACTCAGCTGAACAGGCTGCAAACCAGAGCAGGACATTAGCAGTGGGGTATTCAGTAAACTAAATATGTATCTGCAACATTCACAATACATCTTTTGATTGTTGGACTCACTTGATTTGGAGGAATGTGATAGTCAACTGACCAATAAAGAGTCATGCCAAGAGAGTATACAATCATCTGTAAAAAATTAAACATGTTAGATGCACTTGACATTTGCTATTATATTTATTTTATATTCCTTTTTTTACTGCCCATCTACGTAGAGTAATAATTAAGCACTCTGTGTTTGGGTGTCTATCAGAAACTAAAATTAAACATGTAGCCGAGTCGAAACTATCCAACAAATATATTGATGTCTTAATTTATTGCGAAATCTTTTTTCACTTTTAGGTGAGAAAGTACAGTTCTCACATCTAAATTGATACATACAGTCTAAAGTATGTGGCATTCTTACCAATCATTCTCATATGTGCTTTTTAAGATTCCCACTCCAAATATGGTCCCACGCTTTGTCTGTTATAATAGCCTTTACTAATCTGTAAATGCTTTCTGCTAGATTTTTTTGGAGTGTGGCTGTGAAGATTTGTCAGGCAATGATATAGGCTTAGGATTCCTCTGTATAAATAGGCATTCCAATTCTTTCCTAACGTGTACAGTCAGGTTGAGGTCAGAGCTTTGTGCAAGAAACATACATTATTCAACTCTATGAGTGGCAAACGATGTGTTTCTGGACGTTTATGCACGGGAACTGGTTTTAGCTAGGCTCCATAGTTCAAGTGTAGGGAAATCAGAATACTACTGGGGCTTTTTTTAGCCTTAATCAGTTGTAGAAAACCAGTCATGTATAAAAGCCCAAGGGTTTTAATTGAGCATAAGATTCCTAACCAGTTTTCTTTTAAGGGTAAAAAGTTAAGAAGAGCACTTGGATTGACAAAAGAACCCTTTTTCAACAAGTTTAACTTTTTTTTCATCAAGTCTTGTTATTACTGATATCTAGCACTAGATGGCAGGGTCACTGTCCTACACCCTCTTAATTCTTCCAGTTGTAATAAATGTTCTCTGTCTCTCCTTATCAGTCCTACTAATACAGATAAAGTGTAATGTCTATATAACTTCACCACAAACAGTGATGTTGTAATAGTGTGAGTGTGTGTGTCTGTGTTTAGGTGGGGGTGTGTGCGCTGTGTGTGTAGATCAATATAATGAACGATGCTAAAGTGAGGGTCTGGTCTGTTTTTGCAATATATTTTACTGCTTTGTTAGTACTCATACTGACCTTCTCCATACCCATTCTGGTGTTGATAGCACAGCCCTGCAGCATCTCTGGTGCAGTGAAGGCACATACCTCATCGGTCATTGTACAGTTCTTGAAAGCTAGTGTACCATTTGTAGACAAGAGCAGTGATGTCGGACTTATGATGCTGCAGATGTTGCTTTGTCCTAGAAAAATAAATCAGATGTTATAAAGCGAACAGAAAAAACATTTAAGCATAGATAACGTTTGTGATGAGGCTCTCCTGATTGTTTGTACGTTTTACCTATGCTGAAAAGATCCAGCAGTGATTCAGCAGAGGTAATCAAGAGGGCCCTGACCTCATCCTCCTCCAGAGGCCTTCTTCTAGCCTCCAACACTTCAGCTAGGGTCACAAAGGTGTTACTCATTCTGGAATCCTGAGCACAGAGAAGCTAGCTCACTAAATGCAGGCAAGTGGAGAGAAATAAGAAAGTGTATGGGGTTTAATAATAGTACAAATACAGTTTTCATCCTGGATAAAATAATGGATCAAATACTACATACATTTCAATGTAAAGCATATCTATTGGTTATTAACATTGGTGTTTAATATAACCCAAAACAATATAATCAACAACATTGCTAACCACCACATTTTACTAACCAATAAAAGTTTTCCTCTGAAATTAACAACAGCAATCTGTGTTTCAGCAAATCAACACGAGGCAAGGCAAATCAAGTGTAAGGCAAGGCAAGGCAAGTTTATTTATACTGTATAGTACAATTCATACACAATGGTAATTCAAAGTGCTTTACACAAAAAAGAAATAAAAATTCATAAAAAATAATAATCACAACAATAAAAACAAGGACTTTACATATATTAAAATGGTTTAAAAATAAAATCCAGATGTTGAGTTAAAGCTGCGAACACATGTCCATTGCAAAATTCACTACTAAATATTGCACATTTATTTAAGTAATCACTTCTACACTATAAGGTGCATATGACACCTAAAATACCTTGTTTTTGCAGGCAACTTAACTCTCAAAATGGTTGAAATATGAAGTGGAAATAATTTACCTTGTGTAATTCCATGTCTATTAACGTTTCCTTGTTGAAGTTTATGGCACAGGAATTCAGTTGCTAATCCACTTGCTACAGCATGCTCCGTTTACCTTGTTACCAAGAACACGCAGTGTACAGTTGTAGGACTACTACATTTTCTTTGACTGTTTCACACTTGTCACATACTAAAATTTAAAAACATTTGTATGCTGACAATAGACATATCTAATCAACGTCTGTATCCTGAGGTGTGTAGAATGACTTTGACACAATTTTGGCACTGTATTTACTGCCACTATCGTTAAGACTGCTGCCATAAGAACTCAATTGGATTAAAGCAAGTCCGAGTATCTCTGATTACAGCCTTCTGTTTTCTGTTTCACTGACAACTGTTTGACTGAAAGAGTAATATGTAACTAACAAGTGATTTTATGAATAGGACTGAAAAACAAATTATGACATTTTGATAGGATAAAAATAAGTATCCAAACTAAAAAAAAAGCTATACCAGACTAATAATTTTATACTGAATGTGATATAGCCCTGAATAATCACTGTTAAATGCCATTTCTCCTTTTCAATTATCATTATAGCCGCTGAACAGCCATTTAATCCAAATAACTTCTTATTGTTTCTGAAATATTTCTGTTTTTCCTCTGTTAAAAGAACAGTATAATCAGGTCAAAAAAGATTTGTACCCAAGGTCGATTTGAGGTGCCTTAGCCAGGGGTCTCAATACTTAGCTACATGCGAGATTTTAGTTCTTCGTTTTTTCCCTGAGTTTTAAAAATATACGGCCCAACAATACCTAACAAAAATGATTTGTTTAAAATAATAACAAAGCAAACTGACATTTGCTAAGCCCACCGAATTTGATTGACAGGTCTGCTTGGCAGTGGGTCAGGGGCGCGTGATGCCACGGAAACGCGGAGACTCAGTGACGTAGAGCGCAATGTCGCGAGCGCTGCATGCAAGGCCTGCGAGAGCTAGCGGTATGTATGCGGTTAGGTCATGATTTTATCAGCCGAACAAGAGATTACTCATTAGCTGTTAACGTTAACATATTCGTTTGCACGCTTTTACATGACCCGTGGATATTAATATAGAAGAGGATAGCTGAAGTTGAATTTCTCGGCAGGTAAGCCGGCGTTATAAATGGTTTAAGGCGGTATTGTTTAGCTGTGGGGGAGGGTGTTTGCATACGGCACACAGCTGATTTCGCCTTCTCACTGGTGGATAACGCGACAACCTTTCGGTTCATTAGCCTCGAAATACGCTTAAAACACAATAGGCTATATAGAAAAAAATATTTTCAACACGGCTTTTGGTAGATACAGCGGTTTGTTTGCAGGCTAGTTAGGCTACTGTAGCTTGAGGTGCCATTCAGACAACTGTCCTTCCAGCATCCTACTGTTCAGTTCTTTGTAATACCACAGTTAATAGTAATAACCAGGTATAATCGAGTCTATGCCTGTTACGAATGTTCAAACAAATGCAAAAAAACAATGATTGCTTTCCTTTCAGTAATTCCTGGCAGGCGGTGAATGCAGTATGACCGTCTATTTTAGCTTGTAGCTCTCCACCTTAGGACGCCTATTTCAGACTCAAACACGCGAGATATTCCGATGTATCGATCGGCGCTTTAGACCGGTTTTACTGTTTTGCACCTGCTTGATCGAGGCTATTCATGTTCAATAATCGTGCTATAATTATTTATCGGAGTCGTCTTTGTGTTTTGGTGTTTTTATAGAAAATATATAAAACTAGTTATTGATTAGTATCAAGTAACTACGTTGTTCAAGTCTAGTTTGCTCAGATCATCGGTTATTAAATTATGGCCTAACTTTAATCATTAGATTTTTTTTTTCATACTGTCATTTTCTAAAACTGTCAGATTACTGTCACGTTTTAAAGTGGGGTTGAGTTGGTTGGTAAAAGTTGATGTCTGTTAAGAAATGCATTAGGTCTCCTGTATAATGCATCTGCAGTTCTCTTGCTCCTTAGAGCCTAAAAATAGTGTGGCAGTTTGATTAAACACGATTCACTAGTGAAACAACCCCAATCTGTTTTCATGAACCTTTGTGCTGATGCTGTCATTCAATAAAGCTGCCACTGTTATGCATAGATGCAATGCTGCCTTTTTCTGATTTACATAATACCCAGAATTTTATTGTTTGTGGTACAGGGCCATAGACGTGCATGTTGTATGAATGCTCTGACATCAATTTACCAGGACGCCACCATGAATAAGAATAAAAGGGAGAAGGAATTCTACAGTATAGATGTGGGGGATTCAACGTTCACAGTTCTGAAGCGCTATCAGAACCTGAGACCGATCGGCTCAGGAGCACAGGGAATAGTCTGGTATGTCCTCACCTCTGATTATTAATTAGCAGTTTCGTAGCAAAAAAGTACAAATCATTGGCCATGTGTTTATATTTGCCCTATGTGTCCTTTTATTTACTTGTAGTTCAGCATATGACCAGCATATTGAAAGAAATGTAGCCATTAAGAAACTTAGCCGGCCTTTTCAGAATCAGACACATGCCAAGCGAGCATACAGAGAGCTGGTGTTAATGAAATGTGTCAACCACAAAAACGTAAGTGAGCTTCACGAAATACATCAATATTAATGCTTGATAACAAATTGTGATGTTGTTATACTGTTGTTTTGCATGTTATATAGTTGATGTATAATTGAGTGAAGTATGATCATTTCTACGTTTACAGATTATCGGCCTTTTAAATGTGTTTACACCACAAAAAACTTTAGAAGAATTTCAAGACGTGTGAGTACATTGCAGAAAGCTAACACTATTTATAAATGACTAGCTGTTGTGTAGCCCCACAGCTTATCCTTGTCTAGCACCCTGAAGGTGAGAGAAAACGGGACCACTGCATAATCAACCCCAAATATTCTCTCTCCTTCTCTGCCTGCCTTTTTCTTCTCTTCCTCTCCCTCTCTGACACACACACACACACACATTCACATGCACACACACTCCTCCTCCTCCTCCACCTCCTTCTCTCTCTCTCTCTCTCTCTCTCTCTCTCTCTCTCTCTCTTTCTCTCTCCCTTCCCCCATTCCTCCCTCTTTTGCCACTCCCTCTCTCCTACCAACCCACCGACAGTTACCTTGTAATGGAGCTGATGGATGCCAACCTTTGCCAAGTCATTCAGATGGAGCTTGACCACGAGCGGCTGTCCTATCTGCTGTACCAGATGCTGTGTGGAATTAAACACCTTCACGCAGCAGGGATCATCCACAGGGTCTGTGCTCTATTGCTTAAAAGAAAACACAGTCATACGAAGCCAGCGCAATGTTGGCAGAAAGCTTAATAATCAGTTAAGATGAGGGGGGAGGGGCAGCATCCTCCTAGCATAAGACAAAAAGCTGGAGCTCTTCCTGCTTCTGCTGCTGCTGCTGCCACCGCTGTTGACTGCATTGCGCTGGTGAGGCAGAACGTGCTGAGAGAATTCAAGGAGAGAATGATCCGTCCTGAGTGAACACTTCTCATCTATCGCACATGTTCAGGGAGCATCGATTGATTTTTTTTTCTTAGCGTAATTAAGTCTATTTATCTAATATTCGTACGCAGTAGGAAATAGTTGAGACTAATGTAAGTCATGGCAAGGTCATTTGTTTTCTGTATTTCAAAAAATGCTTATACATCATAAACTACTTATTGATGTGATTAAACATGTTTCAAGTCTATTTGTGCCTAATTAGAAATTGGGCACAGTAATTAAGCCCACAGATAAATACTTGCATTTTATTCGGGAAGCTAACTGACACAAAATGTAGCCACTTTCTTTCAGTATTTGATTACAGATTTGTAGCAGCCCAAATTTCATTCCTTTTTATTAAAATAGAAACAGCATAGAGCGCCTCCTGTAGTATGATCCCATCCAGAATCAAAAGGAAATCTTTTTAAAAAAATGTTCTAAGCAAATAAGCCATTGTTTTTGTGTTTATTACAGTGCATTATCACCCACATGTAAATATACACATTAATAGAAACCCCTGCAATTATTTAGTTAGCCAGTCAGGTGGCAGCAGCACAGTGCCAAGCTTCTGCATATCTACATGTCCACCCAATATAGTTGTGTCAACCGTTTCCCACAGACAGATCAAGGACATGCTGGAGAGTTTGTATCATAATTATAAGATGGTAAATTGTGGTTTTAACTAGAAACGTGGTCAACAACATTGCCTAGATATAAATTCAAATAGGGCTCAATTAGTATGAAAAACTCCACAACGTAATATCACCACCAGGAGCATGAACTGTTGACCCAATGCAAGTTGGGTAATGGAGTGTGTGCTAGTTACAGCATGCCTGTGCCCACTATAGCCTCAGATTCTTGTTCTTGGTTGATAAAAGTGAAAGCTGAAGCTGTTATCTGCTCTGTGATTGACCAATAGTAACCGATAAGTGTAACTGAAAGTTAGTTGACTTTAAATTAACTTCTAATGTCTGTACTTTAGTCTATACATAGTATATAACTATGCTGAAGCTTTCGCTTGCAATCCTGTAAGTCCCAATCTGCGTTTCTTTAACACTGCAGGACCTGAAACCTAGTAACATAGTAGTCAAGTCAGACTGTACCCTAAAGATCCTAGACTTTGGCTTGGCCCGAACAGCGGCCACTGGTTTGCTGATGACACCATATGTGGTGACCCGCTACTACAGAGCCCCCGAAGTCATCCTGGGAATGGGATATCAAGCCAATGGTGAGTGCTGCTGACAAGCGTTTGAATGCCTGACGAATTTATTGCAAATGCTTAGCTGTAAACATCATTCTCATGTCACCTGTCTCATAATACGCTCTTGTGTGGCAAAAAGTAAATTTTAAATACTGATTTTAAAAAATGTGAAGTCAAAAGTGATGTAAATGAAATGATAATGACTAACAGCTACTACTTAACTCAGATTTGCTTTTTAACCACCTTTTCTCTTTCTTTCTGCTACAAACAATTAGTGGACATTTGGTCTGTGGGCTGTATTTTGGCAGAAATGGTTCGTCACAAAATCCTTTTCCCAGGAAGGGACTGTATCCTTGCATGGTTTGCAGATTAAAAAAAAATATTTTCAGGAGAAAAAATTCTATATAGAAGTAGGCCATTTGAGTTAATTAAACTAGTATGAGTGTAAAAGTAAACATTTCCGTTTTCTGTCCTGAGACTGTTGTAGCTGATTGAGCCAGTGCTATATTATTGAACCTGATATTATAACGCAGTAGGCTTGGCATGTTTATTTTTCCATCTGGGATTTTCCATTTGGGGTCAGAGTATCTAGCGTAAAGGGTGTTGAGGTGTTCATGAATTCAAGACTGGGTTTTCATGGCTCACATGCTTGACTCTGAAGATCACTGTGTTATTGGATAGGAGTCTCACCAAGGAAGAAAAACATATTGTCTTATATTACACTGAAACACAGTTCAGAATAATTCTCAATATAAATACTATTCTAAATATGTAATACACATGAATTTTGGGGACAATATTATCTAGGCTTTGCTGAATTGTAAGGCTTTCTAACATTTGCTTGAAGCTGACTTTAGTATTATTATTATTATTATTTTTTCCTGTTTTGATCGCACTTGCATATGAATTCTTTTCATGCATGCATTTTCCTTTCCTCGTTTCCTGTTTTAGGTGTGTCTTGTTTTAGTCATGCATTGCATGTTAATTTCATTTCGTTTCGTTTTTTCAGTTGATGTCTGGTCTGTTGGCTGTATCATGGCTGAAATGGTCAGAGGTAGTGTGTTGTTTCCTGGCACCGATCGTATCCTTACCCTTCATTTGTGTGGTTTTCATAGTTTTCCACATTGCATCAGCATAGAGAGCTAGGCTTGGATTATCTCACCCGAGAGAAGATTGATTTGAAATGCATGAAATCTTTGATCATTGATTAGACTTGATTTAAAGACAGTGTAGGCAAGAACGTGTTAACTTCATTTATAGGCATCTCTTCACGTATGCTCCCAGCTTTTTAGTTCTTTTTCCACCCCTCCATTTCTTTCTCGTATGCCCTGCAGTGTGTGTGTTTTGTTTAATCTTGTGATCTCAAGATATTGATCAGTGGAACAAAGTCATTGAGCAGCTGGGGACCCCAACCCAAGAGTTCCTGATGAAACTCAATCAGTCTGTAAGGACCTATGTGGAGAACCGGCCTCGCTATGCCGGATACAGCTTTGAGAAGCTTTTCCCTGATGTGCTTTTCCCTGCTGATTCAGAGCACAACAAACTCAAAGGTAAAGTGTGCTTCAACAGAGGTTAGAAATGATAAATTAACAGAGATTTATAAATAACATTGAACACGTTTTGTTTCAGAAAAAAAGATTATAGTAATAATACATTAAAAGTAGTAGTAATGTGTTTCATCTCTATTAAGTTCATCTATGTAAAATGTGTGTTTAAATCTAAATACCTGTAACAAACACTAACTGACTGCTTGTTTTTGTGTCGTAGCAAGCCAGGCCCGAGACCTGCTTGCCAAGATGCTTGTTATAGATGCTTCCAAACGCATCTCTGTAGATGAAGCTCTGCAGCACCCCTACATTAATGTGTGGTATGATCCAGCTGAGGTTGAGGCTGTGAGTATACACGCACATACACACATAGTATTATGCCATTACTCTCTAGTGGAGAGTGCTAATATAAGAGTAAATGTTTTTTATTCCAATCTAGCCATGACTCCTTCATTTGCAAGTGTTTTTGTGTACTTTATTTGGGAAAAAATGTAATGACCATATAAGTAACAGTAATTGAGTATCCATTTGTCGTTTGTGAATAAAGGTAAAATATCATGCGTTAGGTATCAAAAATAAGTTAATTATTTTAACCAGTTTACAATTTTCAAATATTTGCAGCAGTAACACAGTGAGAAATATTGACATCTCACAGCCCCATGGTTCTGGGTCCTGTCCTAAGTTTGGGATGCTCGCTGTAGGGAGTTATTTTTAGGGAGGGTGGTGGTGGTGGTGGTGGCTCAATGGTATAAGGCTCTGGGTCAGTGATCAGAGGGTCGGAGGTTCAAGCCCCGCACCAGACAAGCCACCGTCATTGGGTCCTTGAGCAAGGCCCTTAACCTCACCTGCTCCAGGGGC
>JAOUQX010000033.1:10535097-10545615 GCA_028566295.1 Liobagrus marginatus
ACAGCGAGTATAGCAGAAAACCCAAGTTTGCGAATGAAAAATGGGGGGGTCGACTTATACACCGGGTCGACTTATACGGTACTTAAGTATTGGAAAGTATAATGAAATGTAGAGGCTGACAGATTTCCCTTTAAGCAGATAGAAATCTGAGCAATAACTCTAAAAATATATTTTAAAGGGGAAATCTTTAATATGTGTGACATGAGGTAAGAACTGGATTCATCTATTCTTTTTTTGCTCATTTGACTGTTATTGGAACACAGTAACAGGAATATTTTTAAATGCATTACACCTATTCATGTCAAAAGCGTTGATCATTGATTAATTCCCTCTATAGCAGTGGTAGAGCCCCTTCGGTAGAAGAAGTTTTTGTTGGGCCCCCACAAAAAAAATATCTGACGAATAACCCCTTAACATCATAATAACCAAGAGTTCAATGAATATTTCCATGACGTTCAAAAACTGTATGTGCGTTCATATGGACCGTGAGCTACTCATAGAGCGGAATATTACGCGGAGCGTCACACAGAGCATCACACAGTGACATCACAGTGACATTGGAAGGAGAGAGAGAGAGAGAGAGAGAGAGAGAGAGAGAGAGAGAGAGACAGAGGTGTCTGCGCGCTAAACACACTGGGCGGAGCTGCACCCAATAAATTTTCCTCTTTCTTTCACCAGTGCCTGCTCTTTTCATCTTTTGAAGCCATCGTCTTTTGTAGTCATGCCTGGATAATTTGATTCGTTTCGATATTTTTGCTTATATTTTGCACGTAGACTAATTGATGCAACTCTAAATAGGGTGGGGTTACTGTAGGATACGGCCGGCCGGGCGTTTTCATTCTAAATTTCATTAAAATGAGCTAATGAAGTTGACAAATGCTGATGATACAAATACATTAATTGCAACCTAATATGAAACAAACAAATAAATGAATAATTCTCTTTCTCTCGCTTTGTCTCTCTCACTGCCCTGGCTGAGTTGCCACCCTAAGCAGCTGCCTTGTACGTGCCGACCCTGGCTCTTTAGTAACACAAAAGCCATTTTTCTGGACTGTTTTTAATCAAATAAAATTCTGTATTTTATATATTAGAGAATAAATATTAACTTATATATTTCGATTTGATTTTGACTGTGCATATTAAAGGGATCTTATCCTACCTGTCAAACAAAGGTTTGTTGCCACAGTCAAATGCATCCTGAAGCTCTTTCACTAAGTTTGCCTGTCCTGGCATGCGGAAAAGGCCTTCTTCATTCAGACCTTGCTCTCGTATGAAGTCCACACACTGCTCCACCAGCAGAGGTGCCAGCCTGGTGCCAAACTTCCGCTCATACTGCACGGTGTCCTCCAGATGCTGTCCAAAGATCCCTTTATACGATATACAAAAATATAGATTGACTTAAAAGAGACGTCAAATCTCCAGAACTTTGTGTTAATAACTTTGGTCTGCCTTCATGAATAAAAAGTAGTTAGTAGATGGATTTAAGCACTCAGGCCCATGTCTGTAACTGTAATACACACATCTCACCGGGCTTAAACAGAAAAGATCTTTACAACAGCTAACACACCTCAGGCATTAGATTACATTACACGTCCAACATTATTCACAAAAACTCCAATAAGCCTCTGCAGATTACTGTATTTTAAGAATGGTCACACCGAACCCTATTTTAAGGAATTTTTTTTGTATTATTGTATTTTAAGAACGACTACCGTAATTAAGCCACAATACAGCATTTGTTCTGACATCATTTTTTTAATCTAAGCATTTTCCCTTGGAGTTTTCAAGGAAACTAAACCACAGGCACTCAGACGGGCATCATCTTGCCCGTGCCGTAATTACTGATTGTAAATAGCTGTTTTGGTGTTATGTCTGTCAGCTATACATAAACAGTTTTTAAAAGGTGATGACTCCATTTCTGATAAAGTGATTAAATAAAGATCTCGGAATCAAATAAGGGACTGATGCGCA
Organism: Liobagrus marginatus; assembly: GCA_028566295.1. Taxonomy (NCBI): domain Eukaryota; kingdom Metazoa; phylum Chordata; class Actinopteri; order Siluriformes; family Amblycipitidae; genus Liobagrus; species Liobagrus marginatus. The sequence continues at coordinate 10,537,069 of JAOUQX010000033.1, forward strand.
AAGCGAGCCAATCCTCTTTACACACTTATTTAGCAAGAAGTCAAAGAATGTCGAGCAAGCCAGGTATGAAGTCTTTGTAAGTATATCTTAATAGGATGCTTTTATAATGGAAAACTTGTGAGCTCTTATCTAAGAACGAGGATTAATAGGATCAGCACAGATTGAGTGATAAATGCTGTTTTTCATATAAGCACTTTTCTTTGGAATTCACGATGTACGCGTCTGGCAGATGCCGCATTGATAACTGTCAAAAATAAATAATTATGGACGCTTTCATCCATATAAAGAAAGTATGCAATAACTCAACGAGCATCAGGCCCGTATTATAAGGAGTAAAAACAGAGTATTGTGGCAGGCTTTGTGTGTACAGTTACTATTTCTGTAAGCTTGATCACCAGTAAAGCAACATATGCTACATCATCAGATATTATCAGAAGAATTGGAATAGAAAAGAGAATGCTTGCTAGTTTCCCATTTTAGGATGCGCTACCTCCACCAAAAGGTGCCCATATGACACGTCTGATGGCTTTGACCCAGTCCTCCATGTCATTTTGGGAGTTTGCCATAAGCAGGAAGGCATCATGGCTAGTCGCTGATTTGTCCTTTTCCCCAGTACCACCTAAAGACAGACAGAGAGAGAATGAAAAAGAGAAAGAAGAGGGATTGCCTAAAACAGACTTGCTGCATGTCACCAGTGCTATTTGCATAAAAGGTTTTAATATAACTGATGAAATGAACGATCGTATAACCACAACGCTTTGCATCCCATACAAACCTCCTGAAGATTTCAAAATGAGGCCTTTTCAAATCACAATCCTTTTTAGGAGTCATTAAGAAATCCACCAGGGCTTTATTTATTATGACTATCTCACTTCATATAGTATTCCTAAATACTAAGAGATGTGGGTCATTGTTGCTGAATGGACTTTCAGAAGCTTTCCGATTTTAGCTTTCCCACACACAATATTGATTTACTTTGAATTTAATCCCTTTGTGTGTGTGTGGGGGGGGGGGGGAGAGAATGTTGTCAATCTCCAAGTGTTAGCCCTGGGATTAACTGGCGATTGTACAGGGTGTACCCCGCCTCAAACCCTAAGTTAGCTGGGATAGACTCTAGCGCCCCCGCCACGCTGAAAAGGTTAAGCGCTAGATAATGGATGGATGGAAGAATCCTCACAATGTACATAGTACTGATTATTAAATGAATGTTGAATATTGCGTTAGTTATAATGATATTGTTTGGCAAGAGCTTTTCATTCATCTCTGATAGAAGCATAGCAGTTTGGGGTAATTTAATCCATAATATAAATATTTATATTGTAACCCTAACCCAATTTGTGAGGCGTTAGAATCAGAACTTTGAAACACGAGAAGAAATATATTTAACACAACAAGCGATCAAAGCCACCTCCCCATTATGCAAATAGCAGTTATAATAGCCAATGAATGTGGTCTGTACATGGTGTCAATTACAGACAGGCAAGCCCACTTTTAATTTGGCTGTAATTTTATTACTAACCACTAGATGGCATCAAAGTAAAAGGTGTTTTTTTTTTGTTTGTTTTTTTTTTTTTGCACCACCACAGCAGTTTAGGCATTAGCTACAGTAAGTTTGGAGAAAAGCTCAAGTTAAAATTTGTACCTTTGTGGCAGGGTTTGTGAGAAGCACAGGGTTAGTTTTTACTTAGTTCTGATGATGGATTTTGTTATGTTCAAGTCAGGTTTTTGCTGAGAAATTATGCTTTGTTTTAATGATAAATTCAGCTCAGTTTTGGAGGATAGTCAGATGGTCAGTTGTGATAATTTTAGGTTTTATAGAGGGCTGAGTCCTTATCTGTTATAAGCCCCTGCTTACGGGGCAAAGGGCTTGATTTATGTCAGTTTATAAAGAGATGTGTAAGCTGACATCCAAGTTACTCCCTAGAGAGGCTGTCTTTTCTCTCTACTCTCTCCGTCTTCAAAGCTTACTGAATGGAGAGAGGCAACCGAGCAGTAACATTGTGTTTCAGCAGAACCGCACCGTTCCATAGTCTTCATTTACAGCAGATCCACTGTGAGCAAATAGATATATATAACAAGCTTGATTTTTAAATATCGGATCAGCAACAGAAAATCATTTGAAGGCTATATAAAATCGCAACCTATTTTTCTACGGCAAATAAATAAATAAATAAATAAATAAATATAAAAGAACCCCTTAAAGCTCATAAAAGACCCTGGAAGTATATTTTAAAAGGTAAATAAAATATTATAGATTTGACTCATATAATTATTGTTTTTCTTATTATATAGTAATGACCATAGTAAATCTGGGTCATTGCTTGTATTTGAGCAACAACAAGAATCGTGCGGTGCTATAATATACTTCTCACACTTTGCCATTTTGCCGTGGGTGTTGATGCATGGTCACGAACGCTGCCCATCTGGGTCAATATTTTCCCCATACACTATGAACCGGCTGACCTTACATAGTTTCGACCTCTTTAGCCTTATCATTCCCGACTCCCACGAGAAAAAAGCTGCCTCCATATCTGTGTTCCACACTAGTGCTGATATCCCACAGATTCACATGGCCATGCTTTAAAGCGTGCAGCTGATCACGAAGCCAAAAACAGTTTCTCAGCCTGCATGCAATGTGTCCTCGGTGGACAATGCGTTTACTATGAAGGCCAGTGTTTTTCCCCTTGTGACAAAGTCTTAGTGGTGGACTGTTTATAAGGGGGGAGGCCCAAGCAGCAATGTGCATTGTTAACATTCCAGAAGATTGTAAGCACTAAACAGCGTCAAAGCTTCAAGTCCACTATTTTATACTGCCGGCACATAACAAATCTCCACATGGTTCGTTCTCTGGATTAGAGCCAAATATTGACACAATGCTGCTTTAAAATGCCTCATATAACAACAATGGCATCCACACAATGCTCAGTAGCTCTTACAACATATTCCAGCATGCTACATTAGCATTACACAACTTTGAAGTGTAAGTTACAGTTGGAACTTACTTCTAAATAAGGGTTTAATCAGAAGCCCTGAGATGCCGTATAAAGAGACACACTGCCCTAAAGCAGAAGGCTTTTTTTTGACCAGCAGTAAGAGTAAAGATCCAGCATTCTGACCGCTCAGGCTTACATTTAAAAAAAAAAAAAAAAGAAAATCTTGGATGCGATTCCTTAAAGACACGCAAGCTTTTGATGGTGAAATTCTGTCTTTGCCTCCCCACAGTCTGGAAAAGATGAGAAATTGGAGTCTAGATCAAACCAGTAATTTGAAAGGGAGTGATTTTAATAAAATCAGCAATCACGCTTTTCTCCTCAAAGGCACTAAACGCTTTAAAGTGAACCTTGAAATGAATCTAAGCTGAGAGCTTTTTGTAGATATTGTCTGTAGAAAGCAAACGGTTTGATGTGCTGAAAAGCTGTGATCACATGCTACATTAAAACGGCTCTCGGCACTCTTTTCTAGAGGACTACAATGTTCAGTAACAGACATTAGTGCTCTGTATCCTTGTTGTCTCTGTAAGCTCCTGCTTTGTGACCCGACTGTAAAATGTATACTGCTCTATACAGGACAGGCTACATCTCCCAGTCTCTCGCACTTTCTCTCTTATTAACTCTCACATGCATATTGCAGAAACAGAAACCTGTTGGGAAGGTGAAATTTACAGCTTTGAGTGAGCAAAGGTTGCCAGATTGAGCACAATCAATTTGATAGCTCCTTTGAGTTAAACTTGGAAAAATAAGCATAACTCGGACATCACTGTGTCACTAACAGCAAGCAGAGAGGCTCATATATCAGACAGCACCGCTGCTAAGAAACTTTAGGGGGGAAAAAAAAACAGGAAATCACTAACAGACATTATAGTCTTTTTGGACTTCGAAACATTACATACATTGGAGATAGTTCGAAAGAAATGAAATGTTGCACACGCAAAGGTTCAAACGTATAGAATCACCGCTGACCTTTGCTCTACTATTTTTTTAGTCTTAGTGGTCTGCCTGACTTTTTTTTTTCCCCCTGCTCTGATCTCAGAGGCTTCCCCTTTTCACTGCGGCGATCAAATAACCAGACAAAAAAAAAAATAAAAGTGCAAGCTCAGCAGTGCTGCCTTTCTGCATCCAGTCTGCTAGATTACTGTGAAGAGCTTTGATAACGTTTTACAAAGAGACTGTGGGAAACTGCACACTCTCCTATATCCTCTGCATGACAATCGTTTGTTTACCTCCACTCTGTTTCCATCCATGTGCAGTTGCTTGGGGCAGTGTTTTAGCCTTGACTGATGTCATGGAGAGCATCGTAAACCTACAGACTCTTTTACAGCTATATTCAAAGTCTGCACATGCACCACGTTTGTGTGTACGCTTCAGTTTTCAGACTGTATTACAAACAATGTAAACACACACAGACTATAGCAAGTTTGCGTGTCACAGACACACAACAGTTACATATTCGGTTCGAGTTAATCTAAATAGCCGGGGCAGTAAAGGGTTAAATGGCAGAGTCAGCTCCGGGAGCAGCAGAACACCTTTCAGCACGCTTCATGTCAAATTACAGGAACACATTCATGCAAGACTGTCTTACTAACAGCCCTTATGCTTTTTAAAAAGCCTTCCAAAAATACTTATAAAAATAGCTCATGAGTGAAACCACAGCTTCCTGGATCATTTTTTTTTTCTGCATTTGCCAGTCCAGATGTTCTAGTCTTCACCATATCACCATCAGCCCTGTTAGAAACTCGGCAGAATGAATGACGATCCAACTACTCCGATAAATCCCAACAAAAGCATTGGCGGTATTCCCACAGAGCAACAACGTCCCACTGTCGTAATCTCCTCTTTCTTAGGATAAAGGCATGGGATGAAGATCCCGAGTAAGAAGTTTGAGAAGTTAAAGCTTACCCTTAGGCTGAGCAGCATGGTGCTCCTGCACTCTGCAGCAGCTGAGCCCCATGTTGGCACACAGCAGCTGCCGAGGGCTCAGCTACACAAATGCCATGTCAGTTCCACCCATGGCCCTCCCGGAAGGTGAATCCTTAACACAGGTATGTGCCAGGGGCACTTAAGTGCACGAGAGGAAGAACGAGCAAGACCAAGAAGGAGAGCCAAAAAAAAAAAACCCCAAAGAAGTACAATTACAGCCAGAAACCTGAAAAACAAGTCCGTCATTTGCTTCATTCATTCATTCAGAAAAAAAAAGTATTCCTGTTCTTTTTTCCTCCTCTTCGCTTTCTTTTTGCCGGCACCTCGCTCTGGCAGACAGACTTAAAGCAATACATGTGTGCACACACGCGCACACGCGCACACACACACACACACACACACAGCCCCTCCAGACTGGGAGTGGAGCTCTGGCTTGCCCTCACGCACCCTCATGAGACACACCACCACCAAGCACATCTTTGCCAAACCCTGCAAACACATCCCCCCCCAACCACAAACAGAGATAATCAATGTGTGTGTACATTAGTGACTTTAGATGGGAGGAGGTTAATATTTCTGCAAGCCTCATGCACATATCTCGGCATGTCGCTGGATCTTATTTCCCTTATTACACTAAACGTCTAATTAATTAGGAACACGACTCTTTGAAGGTACTTTCAGAGACCACATGGTGATTATGTGTTACACAGATGCTTTGATTACACAGTACTGGACCTGAGGCGTGTATAAATGTGTGCATGCGGATGGGGGTTTGGGGCGGGGGAGTTCAGGAGGTCAGTGTTATCTGAGCCTTCAATATACAGTCATGTACTGCAGTCCTGACATGAGTCTTCCCCAACTGACCATCAGCCACAATCACATGCTGAGTTCAGACCTCCACTGTGCAGCCTCACTCCACTCGAGACTCCTGCTTTTGTGTCGATATCCGACATTAATGGAGCCATTGTTTGACTGTCCGACATCTAGTGCATGTGAAGCGAAAAGAGCTGGACATTTAAGGACATTTCAACATGAGGCAATTGTACAAAAACAATGTGTAATCTCACAGTAGCCTCTTTATTCTGCAGATGGCTGAAAATAGTAAAAAGAATTCGTTACAAAAATGGTACAGATTACATTTCCGAGCTAATTTAAGGTTCCTAGTTCGGTTTTAGTTCCTCTAGATAATGTAAGACAAAGTACCATCACCTCAGACTATTTAGCCAAAGTTGACAAACTGCATCTAAACTAAAATGACACATTTTATTTCTCTATGGGAAGGGAACACAGAGAGAATGAGGAGGAGTTTGTTTCCGCAAGCTATCCGGGCCATCAACCACCATCACATAACACACACACTCTCCCTTTTTGCTTTTCTGGACTCTCCCTTTTTGCTTTTCTGTTTTCTTGCTCTTTTTTCTCTTGGGACTTGTTTTGCACACACATCTGCACAGGACTCTCTCTTGGACTCTCTTTTTGCACACACATATGCACAAAATTGCACAGAATGTATATGTACACTGTATATATTATGTTATTGTCATATGCATATTGCATATAGATGTACATTTGTAATTACTGTATTTATTGTAAATAGTATTTATATGCAACCAACCCCCCTGTACACTTTCTTTCTCCCCCTCTCCTCTATTTACAGTCAACTTTCGGTCAGTCGTCAAAGCATTTCACTGTATGTTGTACTATGTATGATGTGCATGTGACAAATAAACTTTGAACTTGAACACGGTGCTCGAACAGCCTCATAAAATCCACCAAGAAATAGATGCCCCATAATACATCAGCACAGTGGCTGGTTATTGCTTGCATGACAAACATGTTCCCTAAAATGTAATGGTCAACTAGCTACATCCGATGACATTGTGTGCACATTTTTGGACAGCCATGTCAAATATACATAAAAAGTCCATGCACTTGTTAAAATGACATGCTTCTCAGATGTAAAAAAAAAGATCAAACACGTCAGATCCCTTTTTCTATAATGTGATAAAGCAACCAACAAAAGGACATTTTTGGTTTGTAATACTGTATTCCTATAGTGGAGTAATTTGGATTTGGGAAATCGTCTCATCTTTGCAGACCTATTAAATTAAATTGTGTCAATCCACAGAAGTTTAGATCTGGGCTCGGACTGGCCACTCCAACTACTCATCATATCATCTTTTTCGGTCATTCCTTTATTGACTTATATTCGTGCTATGAGTCATCATCTTACTTAAACGTAAATTAATCAAAGCCCGTCTTAATCTTGTCTTTCGGCATGATATTCTTTAGATGATAAGTCTAAAACGTTCTATAATCGTATCACATTTGACCAATTTTGCACATGGGTTACGACAAAACTTGGACAGGCTGTTTTTCCCATGAGAAAAGGGCTACTGTCCCACCAGACTACCCTGCAGAACAGACGTTACGAATACAAGAGATTGCTGTCACATGCAGAGAGTGACCAGTGCTTGCCAGATGTTCCTGCAGCTCTTTATTGTCATTGTACATCTCTTGGCAGCCTACCTGAATAATTCTTTGTATTCTTGTGTCAGTTTTGGAGGGAGGTCCTGTTGTTGGTAAGGTAACTGGGGTGCTCGGTTTTCCCCAGTTGTTGTAGATGGCCTTAAAAAAGTTCTTTTGAAAAAAAACAAAAACTCGTCTCCTTTCAAAATGACAGATCCTGTAAATGCTTTGGAAGTGACCCAAGTGAAGCCATGTGACCGATGGCTTTAGCATTTGCATGAAAAAAAGATGACATTATAGAAATCTTTAAATTTGGTGCTAATCATTTAACTGATATCAAAAGTGTGCTGGGGTTCATTTTGAATACAAGATTAAATGTAACTAACTTGAAATTTGGGTTTAGTCGATTTTTGTCTGGAGCTTTGTTACATTTAAGACGGAAAACGATCCGACGCCTCAGTTTTATATTTTTAACAACCATTTTAACAGGGGTGTGTACACTTTCTACATTTATATTTATAGCATTTAGCCAGACGAACCTTATCCACAGCAATTTATAATCGATCTCATTTATCCAGCTGAGTAGTTAAGGGCCTTGCTCAGGGGCCCAGCAGTGGCAACCTAATGGTGCAGGGAATTGTACCCACAATCTTCCGGTCAGCAGTCCAACACCTTAAACACTGAACTAACGCTTTCCACTTTCACTTCCTCAACAATATTCAAGGTATTATCCTAGTATTTAATCTCTGAATTCAGTTAGGCATCATACTTGCTTTGTCAGAGTTGTTACGTATAAATACTGACGTGCATAAAAGATCATATGGGAAAGCCGAGAACTAAGAACACTGTTAGAAGTGTGGCCCCATGTGCACTTCAGCAGCAGCCGCTTTAACCCTGCAGTCTGACAGATATCGCGCCAGCTTGTTATATTTACTTGCTGTGAATGAAAGAATCCGCTCATCAGCTAGTTACGACAAAAAGGAGGAGCACTTTACATCAATCCACATGTTGCTAGGCACTGCAAAAAAGTATCCCAATAAACAGGCGAAGCACTACATGTTCCAACACAGTGTGGCAAGTGACTATGCAGTCTACATCATTTGAATGCACGGTGACAAGTTCAGACCTGATGAAATGACAGAGTAAGGACATCGCAGTTATA
>JAOUQX010000033.1:10618501-10628811 GCA_028566295.1 Liobagrus marginatus
ATTTAATTTATTTTTTTTGTATTTTTTTTTCAGGAACAAAAATATAATAATTAATAAACAGATAAGGTACAGCTACAAAATGTTGACTTGGTTAATTCAAAGAAAGTCAGATGAAATGATGTCAGCGATGAGTTCACTTGTATGAACTGCTTATCATTATTGACTATTTGTTTCTCTATGTAAATCCTTTTCATGATCACACAGACTTCATAGTGATAATAAATGTACAAAAATGATCCAGTCTCTGTCTTTCTCCATAATTCTCTGAAACAGCATGAAAGAGCCTTCTGGCATCAATTTTCTTCTTTATTCTTCTCCGTATCTGCTTTAATCTCTAAAGGAACTAGGTGTACATCCTTTTTCATGGCCCATATGCGGTTCATTAACACTAGTTTCCACTCATACGAGGAGCAGAACTGCGCTAATAACAGGCTCCGCTCAACTACACGAGTCCACATGTGAGCTGGATTTGCTGTTTGAAGACGAGCTATAAAGCCGGTCCAACTGCTGAGTTTAACTTGTTTTCCGCTAACGCTGCAGAAAAGTGATGAGAGCACATTCTTTATAACTGTGTATTTAGAACTAAATTCTAAACATGGGGAATGTTAAAAGAAAACTAGATTTGTCTGTGCAGTGCTTTTGTACCGAACTGCATGACTTAGACGTTGTTGAAGCACACGGTTTGTGCTCTATGCTATAACTCTGATCTGCATTTAGAAAGCATTGCATCTGGATTATATATATTTACATTTCATTTACAGCATTTGGCAGACCCTCTTATACAGAGCGACTTACAACCGAAAAGTTGAGGGTTAACGCTCAGGGCCTTGCTCAGGGGCCCAGCAGTTGGAGCTTGGCAGTGCTGGGAATTGAATCAAAATCAGATTGTATTTATCACGTACACGCAGTGAAATGTTTTTATTCCAGCATACAATTTGAACACTGGGGTCAGAGTGCAGGGTCAGGCAGAGCATGCGGCACCCCTGGAGCAAGTAAGGTTAAGGGCCTTGCTCAAAGGCCCAAAGATGGTAGCTTGTCTGGTGCAAGGCTTGAACCCTGACCCTCTGATCACTGACCCAGAACCTTACCATTGAGCTATAACCACCGACCAGCAGTCCAACACCTTAACCACTGGACTACCGCTTCTTATATAGTATTTATGTGCCTATAACAGCTACATTTCTCTGTTCTGGAGTGAACTCGTATCCTTCTTCATTACCTTGCTGTGTTTGCTCTTTGTTTTTGCCTCTCAACGCTCAGTGCATATGGAGAATCTACAGTTGTCTAAACGTGTTTCCAGCAAAACCACATCATATCTGCTGTTTGCATTCATTAGTGTGAACACACTTATACAATACACAGTACAAAAATGCTTACATCTATCTAAGTTCTTCCTGCTTTAATATTTGCTGTTTTTTCTACGGAGAAGAATTTATTTTTAGCCGTGTAGTAAGAACACTTGAACGGGCTTGCCTAATGACTTAATTTGCATAATAAAAGTAAGGATTATCTCAAAACAAAAGAAAGAAATGCCATGCCATGCCATGCTCAACAAAAACACTTTACAGTATAATAAGTTGCACGAAATTATCTGCACAGAATTTTTTGCCTCGGCTTTAAACAATGACTTCTTATCAGCTGAATGTTTAACCTAATATGTATAGAAAGCACACAGGACCTCTTAGGTCCTCTTACTCCTGGAGCAACAGAAGAAATCTACTACTAACAGCCAGAGTAAATGTTTTTCGACGCGTGCTTGCCAAATATCCCCGGCTCTGTCTTTATGACTTGCCCAAATCCTTCACATTTACAGCTGTGCTGTGTTTTTTTTGGCACCAAACCCATTTCTGGGTTATATTGGGGTATATGGAACGAGCCGACATATTCTCTAACGCTTAAAAGAATGTAACGCTTACAAAAAAATTGTATATTTAAGAAAAAAAAAATGTTTACTTCTTCATTACGAAGAGTATATGGTGTTTTTTTTTTTTTTTTTTAGGAAACATGCTCAGTGACAACTTTTCTGCAGGCTGAAATTATTAGCATATCATTCTATTAAGTTGTATGTAAAATGTATTTAAAATCTGCTTGCATTCACAATTGTCACACATTATTCCCGAAAGAGAGTAAGGTGGCCCTGAAACAACAAGGCTGAAAGGCCACAGCAATTATGAACACATTATTTTGCTATACTTTCTAAATATTGATTGACCGTGTTATTAAAAAACAGCATTTACCTCGTAGCTCCATGCTCCCTGTGCCATTCGACGAGGCCCTCCACTTGTTCCTGTGTTTACGTATCTCTTGTACTTTACAGCTATAGTTGCCTCTGTCTTCCCTGGACACGTTAAGGATGAGCAGACTGTACACCTCTCCTTCCACTTCCTCCCACAGGTGAAATTTGGTTTGGGAAAAGCTTAGGCTGTAGTTCCCGTAGTACTTATCTTTCTTGAAATTCATCTTCACCACCAGACGCTCATCCTCAGGCTTGGGAACGTAAAGCCATCGCAGTACCAGCACGCTGCTGCTCCACTTCTTTTCAGACACCAGGCATGACACCGTAACATTTTCCCCTTCCAAACACATAGAGATCGGTCCAGGGGTCACTGTTACATTCAGAGCCTCGGTCAATTCTTAGAGAAAGGACACAGAGGGAAAGCGAGTAAGAATAAAAGCCTTGGTTTAGAATAGTAAGGCATGTTTAGCAGAAGGCTATAAATCCTCTCATCCAGATTTGAATATTGTGGCAAAGCATTATATAAATAGTTCATGTTTGGCAACACAAAGATAAATAAGCAATAATTAGCGCTGATTAGGAAATAGTAATGGCATATATGAATGTGTGCGCATACTTATTTTTCCCACATTTGAATAGCTAATGATTACAATGATTGCTGCTCAAACATTAAGTTGACAAGGCTTAATGAACTCTGCAGATATTTATAAGAATACACATCTAATACACATACTCTAATAGATAGGGTGTGGTTTAGTATCTAGACTGTAAAGTTTTTTCAAACGAAATAAAAATTAATTAATTAATAAACACGAAGAATTGATCCTTGATTTTATCTTTGTCTGGTTCATTTTCCTGCAAATACATTCTGCATGTCTCCAGGCACCGCATGTCCCCGAACGCAGAAAACTACAGGTGGAAAACATTTGCCTGCCTTCATGAACCAGAGAGAAAAGAACACATCGAGAAGATTGGATGCAGCTGCTGACATTTTTTTTCTGCATTAACGTTTGGTCCGCAGCCTTGAGAGCCATGACATTGTTTTCAGCATAAAAACCACATCACACAGACCACCATTTTCACATCAATGACTGGACCTATTTCATACGAGCCCTCACACAAGGTGACAGTACCGACAGAATCCTGCTGGACTCCATGCAAACGTTTATGATATGTTTATGTCCTTTATGCAGATATTATGCTAGTACTCTGACGTTACTTTTTGAAGTTTGATGAGATTTCTGTAGGTTTAACAAACAACGGAACTTTTCTAGTATAGTCTAGATAACATCACTGAACTCAACCATTAGCATTAGCAAAACGTGGTATTAGCTGTCCAGTAACTTCTGTAAAAGTTTCACAAAGACTTTAAAGTTTTTGACGAACTTTTTTTACAGATGTTTTTTCTTCCTTAACGATCATTCCACTTTAATTGCTTATTTAAAAAAAAATGTAATTTTTGCCTGAAAATGCAAACAACCAGCTTACCTCCAACCAAGGATCTAGTCAGGAGAACCATCACAACAGATGATAGTTTCATTTTGCAGCCCAGCCTGCTCCATACACTCAACTAAACAGCCAGCAAAACTAAGTGTGTGAGATATTGCTCCTCTTTTTCTCCCCTTTTCTCTTTCACACTGTGTGTGTTTCTGTGTGTATATAATACGGAACAGTGCAAGCTCTGTTCCCAGTTAGAAACACCCCTCTTCCTTACGGATTCTATTCTCTGGCTCTCCCTTTCGTTCGCTCGCTTAATCACTCCCCTCTACATAAAAGTGTTTGGAGGAAATGTCATTTCCTGAAAAGAGTTTGGGAAGCAGCATACGTTTCCAGATGAGGCCAGGTTCTCAATACTGCCGAAATAATGATTGAAGACTGTGGGCTGCATCCTCACAATGTTTCTTTTGTGTAGGAAACCACAAGTGTACACATTTAACCCTGTAGACTAGGTCACTCGTGTGGAGTGAGGTTCAGCAGTGCGGTCAGGCTCAGACATTCAATAGGATTTATGGAAGCACTTGTATTCGGGCGTATGAGGAATGTGTTGGTTTTCGCTGGCCTTCCTCCTCTCTCCTACGCCTATATTGCTTGCATCCCAATCACTGTGGTTAGACACATAACCAGTTATGGGGCAATGCAATGTGCTGAGATGGTGCTTTCCATGGTGGTGGAGTGCTGCCAAGGGGATTCACACAACATGCTTATGTATAAAAACACAGTAAGAAATTGTAATGTAACAGGTTTCACGATGGTACTTTCTGCACAGGACAAACCTCTAAAGCAAAATGCAGCTTATTTGAGGGATATCGCTGCCAGCAGGGAACATTTGGCAGTACTAAAGGTTAATCATAACCTAAAGGTTTCCCCATCTTAATCATATGACAGACATGTGCTATGCTGTAGCCTTGAAGTGGAAATGGCAAGGAAATAAAAAGGAAGAAATAAACTGTTACGGATGAGGTAGGAATTAAAAACAAAGGAAAAATGATCTTCAAAATGTAAGTTCATAAATTCTCTATGCCACAATTTATCAGTTTTGCAACAACAATACAGTATAAGGTTTTAATATGAGAAAACAGTCAACAGTCATAAAGCAGACATATCTGTTAAGGAAGAAGCTGACGATACACGTTTGAATGATACTGATGGAGAGAGAGAGAGAGAGAGAGAGAGAGAGAGAGAGAGAGAGAGATACTATAGATCTCCATAGACATTTTGTAGCAATGTTTCTCTCCTTACAGAGGGACTCTACAGTGACACCATCTGGTTAGCACTAACACGAATGAAGAGGTTTCCATACATAGAAAATAGTGCGAGGAAAATATTATTCATTATCTAGTGCTTATCCTGTTCAGGGGCACTGGAGTCTATCAGAGCTAACTTAGGGTGTGAGGTGCAGTACACCCTGGACAATCACCAGTTGATTTTCGGAGGCGGGAGGAAACCAGAGTATCCAGGGAAAACCTGTGCAAGCACTGGGAGAACATGCAAAGTCCACACAGAAATACCCTGGAGGGGAGTCAAACCCATGACCTTCTGGCTCTGGGGCAGGAATGCTAACCACGCTGCCACCATGCCGCCCGCAAGATATTATAATTGGCTCAAATTTACGATCAAATCATCACTTGTAAATATAATAAGACACACCAATTGACTCTTTCACTTATTCAATTAAAGCCTAAGACGCCGGCCACCTGCAGATCTGATGCCTGCAGTGAAATCTAGCATTTCATATGAAACAGATTAAAAGAGATCACGGCAAGAGGCTTTCCTTCAATGAGTAAACGACTTGTTAAACTAATATGCAAGTCAGCGGGAGCTACAACAAAATAACAGATGGCTGTCTTATCTCAGCTATATCTCAATATGCTTCACACACCTCAACACCTCAGTCTATAGTCCAGCCAAGGTTGAGGATGGTTAGGCACTGGACTAGGCTCAGGGGACACTTGTTGTGGTTTTTATTTGGAAGGTGAGGATCAGGGGAAATCAAAGCAAACGCACTTTCATACGTTCCCGATATGTATCTTCCTGTGGGTGCACTTAACTCTTGTTAAACTCATGTGTGTCACTCGCACAGCAACAAAAACCCTCTTCCATTAAATCACTCAGTTTATTTGTTTATTGGTTCTGCCATCAGGGCAAATTATACACACTCAATTGGTTTTGTAATTATAATGATAGTTATGTGAAAGGCATGTTTATGAGTATTGTCATAGCCGTGCCTAATGTCTTGTGCAAAACTATGCATACTGTGACTGTGTGAATAGCCTCTGCTATATCCCTGAGCCCAGTTAAACCTTTTCAGATTATTAGAAACAAATAATACAAATACAGATATTTCAACAACCTTTATCATTAAGTGTTAGTTCTAATCGCTAGTAATCTTAGAGCCGCCAAACTACCAGTTTTGGATCCTTGAGCAAAGAATCAACTAAATATGAATGATGCATAAAATAATGAATGTGCGTCGGAAATTTTTGCTCATAATTTTGAAGGCTTAGGTATTAATCTAGATAAATGTATGGCTGTAATATTAGTATAGCCCGTTTAAATAATGTAGCAAGGTGAGTCAAAAATAGCACAAATTTAAGCATTATTTTCACCTTTTAAACTCACAGTACAGCACCATAGCAATTGTGACAAAGCTGTTTTACAGAAATCAAAACACTATATGGCCAGTGTTTTTGACACCTTACCAGCACACACACATAAGTGTGTCTCTGGAAGCACACATTGTCTAGCATGTCTTTGTATGTTTCAGCATTAAATTATTCCTTCAGTGGAAGACACTGGACAAAATCGCACTCCATAAAGACATAATTCGTTTGGAAGTTTGGAGTGTCCTATAATAATGACAGTGGAAACGTTCCAAAAGAAAAAATGACCATCTTAAAAATAAACCATTCATCTGCTTAAACTAGTTACTGTTGATAAAATCTGTGGACAAATCATGTGCCATCCATTGCACAACAGCATGAGCAACACTATGTAACTTAAAGTAGTTTGAATATAAGACAGATCTTGAAATACGATACCTCATCATGCAATAGATCGGATCACCGAGAACCAAAACACCGTCGTAACACACTCGAGGTAAACAATGAAATATAATAGGGCAGAGAGAGTGCACGAGTAAAGAAAACAATGAGTTGTAGAAACACTGGTGATAATTTTTTCAGTCACTGCAATACTGTAATGCAGGCAGACCCATGGGAAAGTAATTAAGCTCAAGCTTTATTTAAGAGAAATCAGGTTTTAATTAATAAGTAATGACTGAATAATATCCCTGATGTAATCAGTATTTAATAACAGCACTGAATTTATTCGGAAAAAATTAATTCGTCAGAATTAATCAAAAATGTTTAGCAGATCATTTCTTTAACTATGTAAATGTAGTAAATATAAATGACAAATATGTGATATGAACTGTGATAAGTATCAACATTTCATTAAGCTTTGAGAAGCGGCACTGCAGTGGGATGTGTAGCTGGTGGAAAATAGACGTTACTACTATTCCTCTGCAATTATGATTTTCTGTAGGATATTGACTGTTTGGTCCATTTCAAATTGTTTCTATGTGGGTCATTTCATTAAAGTGGCATTGTGGTTATTGGATTCTCCAAGAAGAAAGTATTGAATCTCATTCTGCACATGGTGTTGGCAGAATTTATCAGTGACCCAAACATACAGTAAACATATAGAAATCCTCTGACTATCAAAGACTGCAATGTGTCACGCAGGAGGTGTGTTAATGACATGATAATAATGTTATACTAGCAATAAATTTAACTAGCAATTGCTTCTTGACCTTACAAATGGATCTTAAAGACAGAGTTACTGATATACGAAATAACGCATATCACATATATAATAAGTTTAATCCTAGCTCACGTTTCAAACACATATATTTGACAATAATGCATTTATTTTCTACCTGCTTAATGATCTTTTTCTATTCCCTTTTTAATTGGTTAAACTCTCGTGTATGCTAAAGGAATTCAAGAACAAAAACACAGGGACACTTCAACTATGAAAAATAATGAATTGATTTCATGAGCATAATTTAAATGGGTGCATGGGTGTTATTTAATGCTTTCTAGTCTGACACGTTCCATACACAGACCAGTTAAATGTAATCATTTTTGAGTTATTACGGATTAAAATTCATCGCAAATGGGTAATTACTATAATAAAAACTGAAATAACTTGAATAGCTTAAATGGTAATGATTTTCACCACGGTATCTAAATAAAATATCTTGGACTCCTTAGCTATGCTTCACAGAGCACAGTTTAAGAACCATTATTCTATGGTATATTCATGTAACTTTAATGTATCCTGCTGTACACTTGTGCACGTTTTTCCCCCATATCCAGGATTTTTCTGGTTCTATTGTCGAATTGTCTTTGAGGTATAACTTATTAACACACCGAACATTTAACGACTATGTAAATTATTTGCTGTGACAGCCAATGGCAAGCCTTTGGAATTAAATAATATTGTTGTAAATATTATATACTGTATATATATATGTATATGTATATATATATGTAAAGGATTATGTAAATAATAAGTTGTGTACTGGCTAAAATAAGGGGATGGGAATAAAGCCGGGATTTTAAAAAAAACAACGTAATAAAAATCCTCTGTAAAAGTCACAAAAGACTGTATATGTGTTAATCCACCTCCCACCTCCTTTTGTAAAAAAAAAAAAAAAAAAAAAACCTTTTCATTCTGACGCGACATTAACTATCTTTTCCATTGAGTATACAAAATGCAAGGTTCTGTTTTTGCCAGTGTGGAACACAGCCCTGAGGCAATTCAGAGGTACGAAGAGTGCTGAGTGAGAGGAGACAGTGGGGGAGCAACTGCTTTCACAAGACCGGAGCAGTAAAGAGCAGGGAGGGCGGTTTCGGTGAATAATGGCCGACCCTGCTGTTCTCACTGTCCATATGTGAATGTCCATCACTCACAGGCAGCCGGCATTTAACTGTAGCCAAGCCTCCTGGGAAAGTTTCCTAGGCACCCATTTCCTATTATAGCAGTGGCTGTATATACAGCAACACTGGCTTGATGTTGGGGCCATTTATAAATGAACTGCTTAGAAAGATATGACTTTAAGAGTCGCTCTGCTGCTGACTCTTTCATTACTCTACCTTAAATGAGAATATCTTTTTTTAATCTACCTTATGCATCAAATGAGGCCAATAATTGTGAAATGTGTAAAATAATGAGATTTTGAAGTGTAACAAAATTTACAGATACACAATTGTGGTCACCTCTTCATACACCCTTGGTTAACTTTTCTAAAGCGCTTCAATCTCTTCACGAGTCAAGCAACAGGCTATTTTTACCCCAGGGCAAATGTGGCAAGCGGAGGCACCTGCTAACTAGCACAACAACTCCAACAAGAGCATATCTATTTCGATCCAATCATTATCGTCATGTTATTGGGTTTACAACTTTAAAAGGCCAAAATTTGGTACATTTTTTTTTTCAAGCTTTAAGAATGAGACTAGCTAAGAAGCATGTTTATTTCATTACTTTGTCACTTGACACCAAATGGTCAGCCTTCAGCCTGTGTTACTCGCTCTACTCCAGGAATTGGACTCTGAAGTCACTGCTATTTCTGTGCATTTTATAACATCAAGTCTGACTACGGCCATGCCTCTTTTGCTGCAGGCGTTTTAATCTTTAGTGAGATTTGCTTACCTGTTTTTTTTATTTATTTATTTTTATTTCCTTTCAGAAATGATCAGTAAAAAAGTGTTGCCATAATGCAGAAGGCAATTTCTGCAATCGTAGAATCACAATATGACCTGGATTTTTCCTGATATCGCAAAATGAGTTGGATAAAATTTAACGACAGCTATGGACTCAAAGCATGAACGGTAAGCTTGGAGATCATTTAACTTTTTTTGTTGCTTTTCTAACTTTCATATATTGTTATATAGACGTAGATTGCAGAGACTAATTAAAAAATGTCAAAAACGATTTGCTATTATAAAGAACAATGTTCATATGACTTTCTTTCAGTGTGGTGTTGATAATATTTTCAAGGAAGATAACCAAGATATTAAAGGAAATGTATAGGGTCATAAATATATCTGGCATGTAAGCAAGTAAATCATTAGATTAGATTAGATTAGATTAGATTAGATTAGATTAGATTACGGTAGATTAGATTCGATTCAATTCGATTAGATTAGACATACAGATTAGAGCCTGCAAGCAATTAGAAATTTTTGCTGCTTATGATATGCAGGGCTTTGTTTCCGTCCGCAAACCCTTTTAAAAGTGATGGTGGCAATTTCATTTCAGTATCATAATAATACACTATGGTTAATATCAAATTTGTGATTGAGATTAGTTTGTCTCCTGTCTTTTATTGTTTGTTTAGTATGTATATAGGGAACTGAACTCGTTTGTAACCGAATATGATATGGTGGGGTGATGAGTGTTCCAGTCTGGCAGTCAAGTGATAAAAGAGGATTTTAAAAGAGTTATTCTAGGTCATGTATGACGAATGTGCAGCTGCTGCAAATTTATTGACAAATTCATATGACATATT
>JAOUQX010000033.1:10629033-10653138 GCA_028566295.1 Liobagrus marginatus
TTGTTAATTGAATATTACTGACTATATGGTTGGCTGAAATATAGAATGAGATCATTAATTACATTAATTTATTTTTAAATATGCTTTGCAACTTTCAGT
Organism: Liobagrus marginatus; assembly: GCA_028566295.1. Lineage (NCBI taxonomy): Eukaryota > Metazoa > Chordata > Actinopteri > Siluriformes > Amblycipitidae > Liobagrus > Liobagrus marginatus. The sequence continues at coordinate 10,629,133 of JAOUQX010000033.1, forward strand.
AATACTTAGATTTCATATAACGTATAACATATATATTATATATATATATATGTATATATATATTGCTTAATCCTTAATTGAACATGGAAAGCATCTTGCTACTCTAAAAATAAATCATGCAAGTTGCACTCCTTCTTGTGCATAGCAACAGCATGTCTCTATTAATCACGTCATTATTAAGACTCATATTGCAGCTAAAAAACATAATTTAAAACCCTCGAACAAATCATTAAAATGCATAAAATGTAAATAATAATAATCAGAAGTTTTTATATTTCAAAACATTTTTTCTAAGAAATCAGCGGTCTCTTTGGTATTGTCTTGTGCCAGGCTTTTTATACAATTGCCTATTTCTGTTGCAGGAAAGAAGCAGAACCTGTTCACCTTCTGCAAGGTAACCTGCTTGAAAGCAAAACTTCATAAGTAGGGAATTTAAGGGACCGAAAGGAGCGACTGTGCCTCGTTCATGTGAGCAAGTATTTGAAATGAGCTCTCTGGAGAAGCGCCAAGCAAACAGCAAGGGAAGCACACATGGCTCATGCAAGTGCTCTGATGGAATTAGTGACACATCAAGTATTGGAAGCCTTATGGATGATACAGACAGGGAGGTAAGCAGCCTCACTGATCGAGCCTTCAGGAGCTTGTGTATTGGAGAGGATGCCATTTACAATGATTTGGCGGTTTCCTCCCCTTCTGATCAGCTCAAAGCCCGTGCGCAAAATGTCTTGCAAATGACAGATTTACGGACGACCTGCCAGGAGTCTTCCTCTCATGGTATTCAGTATGAGGAGAAAAAAGCTGAGGTGGCCTCAACATTCCAGCATTCCCGTGTGGATGTAGCACAAGAACATATTCTTAGAGACGAGAGATTGTCTTATATAAGCAATGGCTGTATGGATGCGGCATGGCAACAAAAGAGTCCTTCCAGAGTTTCATCACTCTTTAAGGCCTTCGGTTCAGGGGATAGTTACTGTGATGGTGGTGCTACTGACACTGTAAAGGACAAATACCAAGACTTTAATAACGAGTCATGGGACAAATCATCTTTGCTAAGTATTCAGAGAGAACTGACAGAGTTCTCTTCCAGTTACCGTCCAAATTTAAAACCAGGCCCTTTACAGTCTTATGGAAAGCCTTTTCATGCGGTGGCCGGGATGAACACAACAACATACTCAATTTCAAAGTTCAAGCCACTAAACCCCAATAACCTTTTTTTCCACAGTGAATTCAGTCCGTTCCAGTTGTGGAAGGACTATATCAGGTTTCCTTTTGAACCAGACAGTCACCAAGTTTTTTTGCCAGCTGCTGGATTTTCTAGGTGGTATGAGTCTCCCCTCTACAAAGAACTAACAGCCACACACAGGGTTTCGAGCTCTCCAGCAGAAAGCAGGCAGTTTTCCCAAAGAAAAATTGAAAACATTGCTGCCTCTCAGTGCTCTAGGTCCACATTAATCCAAAAAGCTTTAGCCATAGAGAAAAGATGTGAGTCTGAAATAGCGTCTAACTGCCCCCCATGGAAAAATAATAACTTTGTAAAAAACAAATTGCCAAGCAACAGGCCATCCACAGTCTCACCAAGCAACGAGAAAGTGCACAGGCCAGATTCTAGCTTGCTTTATCATAGTAGACACACATATGAAGTTCAACACAAAGTTGGGAAAGTGAGCAGCAGTGACATGTCCAGTAGAACGACTCCATTCAACATCACTCAACTTCTGACACCAGTAATTCCTGGAAGACAGGAAACAGAAGCATCAGAAATTCTGCGATTTGCACATACTCCCTTGGTTTCTGAGTGTGACAGCGACCTGAAAGCACAATCAGATGCCATGCAATCACGCGAGAGCTACAAATCCAAAGCGTCCAGTCTATTGTTTAACCTTAAAGACAACAGAAAACGAGTCAAGAGCACCTATAGCCCTACAAAATTTAAATGTTTAGAGATTTCAGATAGGAATAAGCAGCCATCCAAGCTAGAAGGTCGTGAATCCAGACTTTCAGAAACATCAGGATCAAAGATGCCCAATCAAGAACATGCTACAGTTCCTAGTGCTTGGCAATTGTGTAACCCAGTCCAACCAAATTATGACCTTTCCTTAGTCCAACTCTCAGAGCACCAACAGTATGATGATAAATCACATAACAATATGAGATTAGTGTCTCCATATGCCATTACAAACTGCAATATGCATTATTTGGGCTCGCAAAACAAATATCCTGATCTGCTTAATAACACCGAGAGTGGTAATTATGGGGTATTAACAAATTCAGGACATGGTAATAGTGGTAGGAGCCCAGTGGGTCACATTAATGACAGTACTAGGACATTTGGTACAACAAGATCAGAAAGAGAAAATATCTTATCTAAAGGACAACTACCAGCACATCTGTCAGCTGACATGTCAACAACACAACATTTCTGCAGGAGAGAAGATGCAGCTCATCAGAACTTGAAGGTGGGGACAAACTTTATGAGATCACCAAGTGCTGGATATATCAATAATCAGGTGACTGAAGAAAACATTTCTTGGAAAAGAGCAGAGCCTGTAAATATGGTGGCCAAAGAAACGGTTAATAATAATAATGGTATAAAAGATTCCCTGCCATATAAGGGAGAAATAGCAGCACTGATAGAAATGGACAAACAGAGGAAAGGAGCCGCTAAGCTAAATTTACCCTCAGTTAATGAAAGCTACTCTATGAGAAAAGAGACGGGCATAAATAAAGTGAATGACAATGTGAATGAGCATTGTCTTCCAAAAGACAAACCGATTCAGGACACAAAAAGCTTTTTCCAGACATATGCTGATCAAACTACCTCACACAAGCAAGTACAAGAAGATCAGACAATATCTCATCATTTGTTTGACTCTCAACAAAACTGTCTGCAAAAAATGGCAAACGACACAAAGGGATCAGAAATCACAACACATGAAAAAGCTGAAGTTTGTCTTCATGGAAAAATGAAACATGCTGCATGTGATACAGAGACCACAATGGCAAGTCAGAGAACACACTTTTTGCAATACGTGGAACATAAATCCCAAAATAATGAAGGATCTGTTGCTTATCAGCCATACAAGTATGAGTCAAATAAACAGTGGCATATTGCGACAACCGAAAACAAACTCACTAAGGGTGAAGAGAGTGTGTCAAGACGGCTGCAGCAATCTGAAATCAAAGCAGAGCAACGAGATGAATCAAATTATATACACTCCGTATCCAGGACTACTTGCATGCAGCAGCAACGCACAGCATATTCAAGCCAAAGAAACTGGATAACAGAAAACAAAGATACAACTGAGGAACATAAGCCAACAAGTCAGATACACCACAAGCAGGGATATATGAATACAGACCATCATATCCCTAATATTCAAAGAACTCTGCAAAATAATAATAGGTCACAATCAACAGGGGACATATTTAACATTAATGACATTCTCACTGTCAGAGACGACAAACATGCGAAAAGAGTCAGAGAAAATAAATATAGCTTTAATGCTAGAGTTGGTGACCCAACTAAAGTAGAAAATCAAACTTCTCAAGTTACATCTGAAGTAGCCGAGGACATAGCGGCTAAAAGTGAGCCAGATAAAGTTCAGTCAAGGGCACAGTATGATGGAAATTCCTACTGCAAACATGAAAATACAAAAGTATCATACGGTCACGTCAGAAAGGAGTCACATGTTCCAAATGACATGAAAGAGCGGAATGGGAAAGACATTTTTATAACTAATGTGAATGATAAAGTCACTTTAAGAGCACTTTCATGCAAAGAAAAAGGACAAACCAAGCAAGAGATTCTAACCTCAAAATTAAAGGCGCATGCTCAGAAGGAGATCTCAGCAATTAAAGAAAAAGGCCTTGCTAAACATGCGCTCGCATCAAGAAATCCGATGAAGCAAAGTACAACTGTGAGCAATGAAAACGGACAGCTAAAGCAAGACGTTCTGCAACCACAAAAAGAAATTACTGCAGAAAAACTGAATCATCTTTTTCAAGGCATTACCTATTCAAGTGTTCCCTTATACAAAGAACATAGAAATCAAGGCAAGACTGAGCCAAAATATGAATCCCTTACAGAACAAAAAGAGGAAGTACTTGCAAGGGAAATGAAGTCAGAAACAGACAACGTTGCTAATGAGAAAGAAAGGATGAAGATACGAGAGATCATTTTCCAAGAGGAGATTACAGAGTTGGACAAGAAACACTGTGAAGTTAGCAAACCTAGCAATAACGATGAGAAAGAGAGATCTATTTTGGTTGCAAATGAAAAAATTCCAGCCACATGTTTCTTAAGCACTGAGGAATCTGTCAAGAAGGAAGAGGAACCTTTGTCTAACCTGTCCACAACATTGACCTTAAATGACAAACAGTATTCAACATCTAATCATGACGAAATAGTAAAACCACAAACTAACCATATTAAGCTGTACAATGTTTTAGGGAATGCTATAACCCTCGAAAGCTCAGTGAATAAAGCAAAAGAACAGCTATCAGATGACACCGCACCTGAACCCACTGCTGATACTAATACAGCTTCTCTGAAATGCCATGACGTGACAGATAGAACCAAAAGTATAAATGACAACAGAAAAGAAAGTCGCTTAACTCAGCCAAATGCAGGAGAGCTTCAAATTTGTGCAAGACATAACAAAACTCCATCAGATTGGATGAAAGACGATGTCTCTGCTGTTGAGGAGACGGTGGAATTTAAAGAAGCTGCTAATAAACAATCGGCAAATACCGAACCACAAAGGGAACATCTTCCAAGTAGAGCTGGTGAAAATAAGACAATAATTTCTGAAAGTCCACCAAAGACCAGCAATCACACATACTCTACGCCCAATACAGAAGCCCAAGAAAATGAAACATGGCTAGAAAAACAAGATGTCCAAAGAACTACAACAAATGAAGACATGTTTCAGGAGCAACATCATAATACTGATGATGATACATTGAAGATATCACAAAATGCCCATGCAAGCAAAGAATTGGGATGTCAATTAATATCAGGCTTAAATAAGGCCATAAGTATGAACCTTGATTCTTCAGAGGAGAAAAAATATTCTTTAGAGCAAGAAACAGCAATAAATAAGCTACACTGTGAAAACAGGGACGCCCAAGAAACAGGTGAATTAAAGATCAGGCATGAAAACCAAAATCAGCAAATGATAAGGAATAAAGAAATAACTGAAAACATCAATCAGCAACTACAAGACAGTGCAAGAACCTTAAACACCGAACACAATAACCAAAAGTCTACAGAGTTCCAAGAACATATCGAAAGTTCACCCACTGAAAAGAACCTGTCCATTGATGATATAAGAACATCGAATAGTAACGGCTCAACGTCCCCATACAATCAACATGAGAAGTCAAAAGATTTCTTGCCACATATTTCAATATCCAGTAAAGATCATCATCTCAGCAGCCACCCTGCTGCAGACAAAAGTGTTGATGTTACAAACCCGCTTCCTGAAAGCAACATTATTCACATTGCAAGCAAGGAAGACAGTTCACCAATGAATGAGCCTGTAATCTACAGTATATGTGTTTCAAGCGCATCAGAAGCTGTTTCTGAGGATGAACCTATGATCTTTACAATTTCTGTATCAAGCTTATCTGATGCGTCCATGATACCTGGTCCAGAAAACCAAGAAAAAAGTCCAAAACAGCTTTCAATAGAGCAAGTCAAAAAAGACGACAAAGAAACGTCGGGCAATAACAATATAGAAAGCGGCTTCCGTGAAAGTGAAGAGAATAGTAAAGTGGTAAACTTGACGTTAAACAATAATACGGCAGAACAAGAGCCTGTGGAGAGAAAATATGAGTCTCCTGTAAGCAAAGATAAACTTAGATCAACAGAGGTGGACAATATTAGTTCATCTTATGAAAGTCTCTTGGCCAAATGTAGGCTTCCTAACGTAGATACAATTCATCTGGCGTCAGACCATAAAAAGCAGGATAAAGATTTTTATATAAGTGATAGAAATAAAGAATCTATCTGTAGGGCTTCACCAAAAATACAGAATAATACAATGGATAATAATCATGTGCCTGTTGAGAAGTTGACCTCAGATAATTTCACTAAAAATCATTCTCTAGAATTCATCAAATCAAATTCCTCAGACGAATCTCCTGAATTTTTAAGGAATACTGAGGAAACCAATAAGCAACATGTGACTCACTTAGAGCAAGCGCATCAGCTAGCTTATGATATTGTGCGCTTAGATAGAAATACTAAACATGATATGTCATCAAATCAAGAACTCCTAATGTCAAAGGTTGCACCAGTTTGTAAAGACGCGGTGGATACTCAGTCGGAAAGGCAAATCATGACAAATGGAAATGTTCAACCGAAGGAAAATGAGGAAGTAGGACAGAAAGTACAAAAAATGGAGACAATACAAAAAGCAAACGATGATGATGATGATGATGATGATGAAAAGAGCAAAAATACTGAGATGGTAGTGAAATGTAAGTCTGATTTGCAAATGACATCTGAATTTAGTTCCGCTAATGTCAATCGCTCGAGTTATGAGTCACCTGAACCCAACTCCAAAATCTCTACAAATGATTGTCAGATCAGGATTAAAACCCAAAACATAGGAGAATCTTTGATTCAAAGTACTCAGGATGCAAGCAATCGAAGAGGCAATACAAAAATCCTGTTGACATACGGGACACCCAAAGAAGAATGTGAAGAAGAGTTCCACATACAGGAGAAAGTAAACAAAGAACATCTTCAAACCGGAGATAACAAAGCTTTACAGAACAACAAAAAAGAGTTGATCTGCATAAGTGAATTCCCAGAATATAAGCAAGCCAAATTCCTGAAAAGTAATAAAGCAGATGCAGATAAGGTGAAAGAAATGTCAAATTATACTAATAGTAGTGGCAATCAGAATCCAATCATATATGCTACATCGGTTGGAAAGAGTGTGCTTACAGGGCCAGATATTTCTCAGGAAGATAATCGTGTGCAAAAAAATGACACAGAGATCCGAATAAAAGCAGATGCTGTAAATACCAAAGAAGCTTTGCTACCTAAAAATGTACCAGAAAATGCTCGAAACACAACACCTGCAACAGTCAATGACACTGGAACAAAAGCATCATTCGCTCCGGGCATGACAGACAATGACTTAGGAACACCTAAAAATGGGAAATGGAAACAGGAACCAATACAGAAGGAGAGAGAACTCGTAAGGCATGAAGTCAAACCATTAAATAAAGAACTTAACACTGTATCATCCGCATTTAAAGGTGGCAAAGATGCAAAATGTGAATCCAGTATGGAGGGGAAAAATCGGAAAAAGGCAAAAACTCAACCACAAGTCGAAAAATATGATCATTTTGAGCAGCTTCGATATGACCACACCGGGAAAAACACTGGAGAAAAAGAAATCAAGGATGCTACTGATGTGATTAAAGAAAGTAGTGATAGCATTAAGAGGGATATAGAAAGCAGAGAAAATGTTCGAAGAGACAAATCTGATCAACTTAGTCGTGTGCAGTATCCACAGAAAGATGTCGTTTCAGAAAGAAAGGGAAATACATGTGATGGAAAAAACACTTTGGAGTCGAATCCACGCAGTAAATATCACGATACAGCGCTTACAAAACGAGACGGAATCTTCACTCACGCTGAGCTTACACAGCAGGACAAAAAAACAACTAGGCCAGAAATTTCAGCTTTAGCTGACTATGCTAGGCTGAGGGTTATCGCTGCTGAAGATGACACCATTACCGAAAAGGATTTACTTCAAAAAATGAACACATCTCAGAAGTATCATTTATCAGCTGCCGAGCCACAGAACGTCAATTTGTCCATGTGTGTGCGTGATACGGAGAAAAGCGAACAACTGTCTATAAATAAGAAGTCTGACAATCTAAATGCAACAGTGACACCTTTACAAGTCCAGGAACATGTTCGCCAGTGTGTGCCCAGTAGTAGAATTAATGAATATCCAAAAGTTGGATCATTGGCTAAAATCTCCGATGATAAAGTATTTGCTATACAAGATACAGAAAGCACCAAAGAAAAGATATTAACCAATCACATGCAAGCATGTGCATCTTTGACTGCAAAAGACGATAGTTTTTCAAAAAGCCAGGAATCGCATCAATTCCAAAATTCCAGAGCCAATTTTTATTCTGTACAAACACAGATTGGACGTAAAACTGATCCAAAGCCAAAACAGCCAGTTATTGCAAACTTGCTAGACAGGAAAGCTTATTCTCAAGTAAAAAATTCACAAAGTGTAGCCCAAGTACCAAACCAACTTGAACTCAATAATGTAAAGAGACCTGCAGATAAGCAAATAATGGAGGAAGTGAAAGCTGATGAAACTTCAGAGGAGTTACAATATTACATTGTCAATAGCATGGAAAGTGAGTCAAAGCCTAAAAATAATTATGAACCACCTTCATTAAGCCACAATGCATTCTTAAAGAAAGACTTAACTCAAATTCATGCAACAACACCAAGGTCCAACACTTCTTCTCCAGCCACTGGGAAGCCCATAATGTTCAGAGTGAAAGATAACACGGGCAAAATGTCCTCAGTTACTAAAACTGTCAGGCCACGCTTTCACAGATCCTTCTCTGAGGAAATCAGCATTGGCTCCCCAATTGACAACTGCTTTGGATCGGAAAAAGACAAAGTAGAATATGATCACGTGAATGATCTGAAAGAGCCTGGTACCGTTCCAGTTTTGCACGAGCAATCAATAACGTCACCAATCCCTAGCATAAAAGAAATCCAGGCACGAAACATATTGTTGTCTCCACGGTTCATGGCACCAGAAGAACCGAGGAGCTACAGCAGAAGAAGCAACCTCATTGAACGGAACCATTCGCAATCACTCATCCGCACGGCAACAGAGGATGTGGACAGTTTAGCTGCTAGCTCAGTCGTAATGACAAACAGTAGAGATTTTGACACTGAACATATTAGACATACCTATGCAAGACCAGAATCTTCCTGTTATGAGAGACCTGAATCTGCCTGCAGTGACATGAGACCATCAAGCAAGCCACCAGCTGTTCCTCCTAAAACGGAGAAAGCCCTCCGTCGTGCTAAAAGGCTCACTAGCAGGAAAATCAGTAAGGTAGGGGACAAGATGGCGTCTGATATTTCAGTCCACCCAGAGCATAAGTCCATCCGTACAGTCTCCAGTTTGCCAGCTTCACCTATGGTGCAAATGTCAACAACTCAATCAGTCCAGGCCTCACCTCCGATATCACAATATCAAGTCGAACCAACCTCTGCAGCTCCTGCACATAGCATTGTGACTCATTCTTTCCCAATGAACCAAAGAAAGCTCTTCTTGCAAGATCCAAACTCAGGGCAACTCTTCATGGTGGACGTGCCAGTGCAGGTCAAAACAAAGACATTTTTTGACCCTGAGACTGGAAAATATCTCCAGCTCAATGTACGGCAGAGAGCCCCGAGCACCGTGTCACAGCCGGCATCACTGGGGATGTTGGGTCACCAATATGTGGTGTACCCTGGTTTTCTGCCCATGTCTGTTTCTGTGTCATCCGTTCCCTCTGTAAGGTCATCATCCCAGATGTCAGCACCAGCCACACTCACAGGGGACGTAAACCAGATGAAAGCAAGACCCGAACCGACTGAACAAGAGATTTTAAAACCAGAACATCACAGAAATGTCCACGAACAAAACAGACCCGTGTATCGGACACGGGAACAAACTGTAGGGGACATTTTGCACGCTGAAAATGTCCGAATGACTCCAAGGCAAACGCATATCATAAAAATGAGTGAACTAGAGGACTTTGCAATGGAGAACACCTGACTGATGTACACATAAATAAATATCTACATTTGGGATTAAGAGAATATTTAAGAATTCATTTAGGGCAAAAAAAATGCCATTTGAGAATGACTGTAAGATTGTAAGTTTTTAAGCTGCAATATTTCTCCGCAGTTGTGCAATAGGCAAAGCAGTGCTATTTATTTTACAAAGGAGATATGCATTCCATTTTAGAAGTCATTTCTAACTGCATGTAAACGTCTCATCAGTCTCCCCAGTCTTACATGAACCGTGTATATTCAAAGAGAAATTTTACTAAATGCCAGTGACGATTTGTGCCAAATCTTTACCAGGTACGAACCTCAGTCGCTTTGTCCAGACATGTTGTACCACAAAACATGACCATACTATACATAACTCTTTGTTAAAAGAAAATAATGCATATAAATACATTTTTTAATAGCACCATTAAACAGTCGCACACACATTCTCACAATTGCAAAAGTTGTATGGCAACATTTACACAACTTGTATGGAAACCAGTGTGTATGGTTAACTAACTAAATTAAAGTTAAGTTTATTGGTCACATGCACATCATACAGTGAAATTCTTTGATTCCGCATATCCCGGCATACAAATTTGAACACTGGGGTCAGAGCGCAGTGTCAGCCAGAACGAACGGCGCCCCTGGAGCGGGTGAGGTTAAGGGTCTTGCTCAAGGACGCAATGACGGTAGCTTGCCTGGTGTGAGGCTTGAACCCCTGCCTCTCTGATCACTGACCAAGAGCCTTATACCGCTCAGCCACCACCAAGCATTGAGTTTGTGATTTTCTGACATTTTTTTGTTTCAAATGCAATGAAGACTTCAGTAAATTTCACTTTCTATGAATGTGATTAGCTTAAGCCTAACCCTAACCCTAACCCTAACCCTAACCCTAATTCTTTTATACAATCACATCGGATTTCAGCTTTTTAAACTTTCTGTTCACTGAAATTGAATCCTAAAGTAAATGCATGTCAACAAAATTGCCTTTCAGTCATTATGGTTACATCAGTCAATCATACTCCAGCAATAAATCGTCTTTTAATTTGAATGACTTTAAACATTGTGTATTGAAGCTCATTCAGTGAGTACATGTGATATGATATACAGGATCTCACAAAAGTCAGTACACCCCTCACATTTTTATAACTATTTTAAACTATTTAAAGAAATGTGAGGGGTGTACTCTTTTTTGTGAGATACTGTCTCATATATAATGATATATCATTTAATACCTATACGAGTAAATATATATGATATCTCTAAGAAATGTCTGTTGCCATATAATTATGTCACAAAAAAAAGGCATCTGCATCTTTTTCAATAACAAAAATACTTTTTTGAAGCAGCAGGTGACTAAAGGGTTAAATGGATTTGCAGAATGTTTTGTTGTATTCCAGAACACATATTTTATAACAAACATGACATGACATTAATAATAATTAGTATATTAAAGATGAAACATTGTAAATTTACTTTCACTATCCAGTCCTTATCTTTTACTGATGGATTTGTCTGAGTGCTGAATGTTACAGCATCTGCACAATGGGCCACTCTAGTGGACAGAAAAAGTATTGCACACTTTAAGATCCCCTCTTGATGAAAATTATAGTCAATTATACATGGATATTCTATAATAAATAATTTTGTATAAAGTAATTTTGGTAGAAACCTTTCACGGTGATGGTTTTTGTTATGGTCTGTTATTATTTCACATTTTCATAATGCAGCATTTATAATTTATGGTAAGCTAGTGTCACGTTAAACAAGTTTTAAAATAAATGAAAAATTGCACGTTTGTATTAAATATTTAATATGTAGTTTAAAATATGCTGATTGCAATGACACAAATTCCCCTTATTGTGTGCCTGTGTTTAAAAGGTTTCGAGATCAGCATTTCTGAAGAGAGCACAAGGAAATATTACGCCATTGTCAGATGCATTAACACTTTTTTTAACCACAGATGAAGCCAATTGATTGAGTTATTGATCTTCTAATGCAGGAATGGACTGTTGTGGTATGTACAAATGACCTTATCATAGCTGAGCAGCAGGCCTACATCTTAAACCTGACACAGCTCCAGTTTGGCTACAGAGTCACTGACAATGCATCATTAATGAAACAAAGAAAACCCATTAAGACAGACAAAACAGAATTTAAACCAAATGATTTTTGTTATCATTTCTTCTGGGTTTTGGCTACTCTCCAGCTAATTTAATATAACAATGCTTTTCAGAACAAAATTAAGAAAAATATTGAAATGTATGTAAATGGAACTGAATAATCAATAATCCACATGAACTTGAAAATATTACCAAAACCATTTTTAACAAACAACTTTTAAGTGTTTTAAGTTACTAACTCAGAGTAACTTGTTTGTTTTAACAGTGCAATAACTAATTTACTAGCAGATTATAATAAAAAAAACCCGCGTAACCCCCCCCCCCTTCCCTAAATACAAGGCTCCCAAAAAGGAAATGTCAGTTGTTGTAAAGGAAAAATGTCAAGATGTCAGCTAAAAAAAACATTAAGCTGCTGTCAAGTTTGTATGCTCAAAGAAAGACTTACAGTTAATTTTGGTTATTTTGTTAGTTAACAGCTCCACTTGAAGCCCAAACTAATAGTGAAATGCTCAGCTGGAGGATTTGAAACCTTTTAGGAAAATAGCAGCCATTAAAGGTTATAGATTTAACCTATTTGTGTTGAAAGGTCTGGGCTGCAAAAAAACTGAGATAGATAGATAGATAGATAGATTAGATAGATAGATAGATAGATAGATAGATAGATAGATAGATAGATAGATAGATAGATAGATAGATAGATAGATAGTAAAAATATTTTTACAAACACAAAATAAGTCATTTATCTTTTTTTAACTGTCACATTTTCATATCAACAAATTTTGTAGCTAATATGTAATATTTAGATAGACTCACCACTGAGTCCTATATACAGTGTAAAATACACCACATCTAAATATTAGAACTATAAATGTAAATAATACAGTGTCCCTGGAAGACATGTACTTTCTGTATGTGTAGAACAATTTTACTGAACAATTTTATTGACCATGATATACATAATAGCAACAGAGTAAAGAATTCATAGATAACTGGCAAGAATGGATCTGTATAAAGAGCCTACCGACGTAACAAAATAACAAACCAACTTACTAAGTTTTTACTTTTTTTTATAAAGAAATTCATGTTAACTTCATCAACATTGAATAGTTTTTATACAATTCTTATAATGATTTGAATTTTCCCCACTTTTTAGCAGCATTACGTTAAGTGCCATTTCTATGCAATAAACCCAAGCAAAAAACAAAACAACAATTATTTTACAATGGTTATCATGCAACAACATTCCAAAATACAGTCTATACTAACTGTTTGATTTATTCAGAGCTAGATTGATCTTAATACTTTACAGATTTTTCAGAACTACGCACAAGATCTAAAAATGTTCATACTGTACTGAATCTCACCATCATTAGGAATGACTTTAATAGTATTCTTTAAAAAGTCTCAAAGCATTTCACTGTATGTTGTACCACGTATAATGTACATGTGACCAATAAACTTTGAACTTTGAAAGTGTAGTGTGATTTAAAGAACTCAAAAGTAATATTAATTATGTTTAAATCCAACCCTTTTTTCAGCATTAAAACTTTGACCACAGAAATTTACTTTAATATATATTTCGGAGAAACACAAGCGTGCTCTGGCAGCACACAGCTCTTCTGACATTATCGAGCTTTGCCATGTCAGTAGGGTGTTGCGTCATGAATTATTAAAACCGTACTTTGTGATGATACATAATTCCATATCAATTATTCATGCTAATGTGTGTGTAGTTTACTTAATTGCGTTATTGACTATCAAAAGTAATTTCCTGAAAATCCTCAAGGACATGAATTTAATCAGTTTAAGTCTTTTTTCAGACACTGTCCTATTAAGTGTGCACGTGTCTGAACCTTAATTAGTGATTTTTGATGGAATTCGGTAAAGAAAATGATGATTATCTACTGATATTATATGAATGCATTGCACTACTGAGAAACAATCATTTTTCTTTTTCCACAATTTACAAACACTGACTCTCTCAGCACTGTGACTAAAATTGAGCTCTATTGTGAAAACATTCCAATGTGATCTCAATAATGAGACCTACCCAAAGTTTAGAATACTTTTCAGAAGAACCAGTGGTGCTTAGTAACTTTATGTTATAGTCTCTATATTACACCAATCACTGTGTTTAAACAATAGTAGTTTAAACTCTTTCATATGTAGAAAGTATCTTTAGACTAGCATTAATGCACATACACTACAGGCCATAAAACTGGAATAAACATAACATTATAATAATTCAATCAAATTAGAGCCATTAAAACATTATTGGACTTCCAACAGTTTTTTTTTTAATTGTAAACATAATAAAATAACATCGGATTCAGATATTCAAGTGCAGCAGAGCACCTGATTAATTCCAACAGTTGTGTTAACTTTCTTATATACAAAAATATCCAATGAGGTTATTGGATATTAATAGGGTTAATTATGACACTACAGTACAAAATCTTTGTGTTTAGTTTTCAAGACTGGAATATTTTTTAATTATCGGCATTTTATACTTTTTTTTCTTGTAGTGTGTATTCTGTTATAAATAGCTGTATGTATAATTTGAACACTTCAACCACACAAATCACAGCCTGAAAGGCACCTCCTGAACAGTTCAGCATATGTTACACCAAAATATAAGAACTCATCTACTCAGCCTCAGTAAATAGTCTGTGCATCAAATTTGGAAGAGTCAGTGGTTTAGCGTAAACTAAATAAATAATAAGACCAACCCTTACTTCCGTTTTTCAGCGCTGCCTTTCGTATACAAGGAAGTCGATGAATAATTGATCACAGCCAGATGGTGTGTGCAATAGGCAACAGAAGATGTACATGAATGTCTACATGTTTAATTGTTTTAAAGAGCATGTCAAAACAGGACGGGAGTGAAAACACTCACAGTCTGTCATTGCCTTGCAGATGTGATGACAACAAGAGTGTCACATCCCATGACCACAAATTCTTTTAACAGATCAAAAAAAAAAAACTGATTTACACTTGCATAATATTTTACATTAGTCCATTTATATTAGCACATGGTGTATATATATATATCATTTTTTTCATTACATTTAAAAAAAACAGTTTTTCACGCAATGCAATTTGTTCACAGTATACAAGGCAGTATAAGTCCTACATCAAAGCGGCTGGTAAAATATATGAATTCACATTGGCAGCCAGGGTAAATTCATCCCACAAACAATCTTCCACCATTAAAATTATATACAATGCCAAAGATATATAGGCAATATATAATTCCTAATAATAAGCTAAATGTAACAATGATAGATAAACAAAAATTGAATAAATAGCTCGATGCACCCACACTTGAATTATAATACAATATTAAATAACACTGAACACCTTGCCCTGTTTTGACTGCATGTGAGGAAAGGGGCAGCAGGCATTCATTATGAGATTGTAATTCCTTAGGTTTGGGAGGGGGAAACGTGCTGTGTAGGCAAAAATGTATCCCTTATTTCTTGTCCTGATTTTCCTTTGGGCACTGCAGCTGCTTTTCAGGGGTA
This sequence comes from Liobagrus marginatus, assembly GCA_028566295.1. NCBI lineage: Eukaryota > Metazoa > Chordata > Actinopteri > Siluriformes > Amblycipitidae > Liobagrus > Liobagrus marginatus. The sequence continues at coordinate 10,644,609 of JAOUQX010000033.1, forward strand.
ATTCCCTGGCTTGGTGGCTTTGAGGAACCAGAAGCAGGACTGGAGTCTTCCCTTCCCACTATGTTGGTGCTTTGACTGAGACCAACAGATACTCTGGCTCCTGGCCCTGGTACTGCCCCAAGTAGGTTGGCTGACTGCAGCAGCGCCTCGGAGTGTTCCCTGGCCTTCATGCGCAGAGCTGCCACGCTGGCCGTTCGGTTACTCTGGCATCCATAGGGAGGCAGAAAGGAAAGGCCCATAGGGTCAGGCACACAGCATGTGCACAGGGGGCTTCCTGCTGTAATACACAACAAACAAGCATGTTTGTCAGACATGGAGATAGAGTACATGTTGTTAAAAAAAAGTAATCTCATAGGCAAAAGCCAATCAGTAACAACTAAAGCAATATTTAGCAATTAAACTTACGTTCTGACATTAAATTCTGCCACAATTTATTTGAATAGACAAATGTCTAATGGCAAGTTAAATATCATATATCAAATATTAGTATTTTTCATGTTAAATATTCCCTAATACTACTTTTAAGTATAATGTAAAGAATTTTAGGACTATAAGACATAATACAGTTAAATTACAATCCTTGAATAAATAATGTAATATTGTATATGTATATTATATACAATAGACATAGTGTTTTTTTGTCATTTTAAAAGTACGCGTACATCTCACAAACAATCGCATGCATATCCTTTCAGATTTGGCCTATCAGATGCATACACACATTTGTATAACAATTTGTAGAATATTGTATTTGTATGTATTTATATAATATATACATACATAACACATGTATTTGTTATGATATGTATAACCACTGGAACCATCTTACCTTTCAAAGTTGCTACTTGTGACAAGGCTTGAGCATAAGTCGCAGTGTTGAGAAGAGTCCCGGGCAAACAGGATGGAAAAAAAGGCCCTCCAGCCCCCACTGGCCTGTTAACACTGTGCATTTAAAAGAGCACATAAAGTCAGATCTCAGGTGAAATCAGTAACAGTATGTGTCATACAGTACAGTACATCGTTGTCTTTGTGGCAGATAATTAACATACTTTTGTTGGGCTTCCAGAGAATCTTTTTTGTTTCTACTTTGATCCACAGGAGACTGGTTAAGGTTTCTAGCAGAAGGAGTTCCGTCACTCATTTGCTCCTTTGTGCTCTCCTGATCCGAGCTACCCCGCTCTGTTTTTCTCCATTTTGCTCTTCGGTTCTGAAACCAAACCTGGACAGACAGTATTGGATTTAATAACATAACAGTAACATATGAGTAAAACATTTTCTTGTTAAAAATGTATTTCTCTGCTTTTATAACAAAATATGAAGTAGTGCATACCATTTTAACACACTTTTAATGTAAAAAAAAAAATAAAATACGTATTATTTAAAAGTTTATTAAATTTAATAGTAGCTTTCTTCGAAACCCTTTCTAATAGCACTGCACTCTATTGTAGGTTTCTGCATAGAACAATTACGAGCTCTCTCAGAGGGACAACTGAGGAACACTTAATGGTTCTGCATTTTCTGAGAGTATTATCTGTGCAATTGCTGTCATAGCCTTTTAAGTCTCAGCCTTATACAAGTTGATAGTGACTTACTTCTAACTTCATGAGCACAACTGCTGAGCATATGCACACAAGTTCCTGTATCTTAATTGAATGAAGGTCATTGCCTATAACAACATTTAATTGAGCAATTTTTCATTATCATTTTTTAATGACTTCCTACTGACAGTCCCTGCTTCTGAGAGGGAACTGTGATGAAGTCGTTTATTTCCCTATTTAGTGATTGTTTGACAACATCAGATTCGATTAAGGCTGCGCTCTCTAACACATTAATCATATTTGAATAGGAAAGGGCTATAATGGAGTCATATCTCGAATGCCTGGCCTGCATTGTGCAAAGGTAAAATGATGTCAGCAAACAAAAAGCCCTACACACTGAGCATTCATTCAGCATAATAAGAGGCAACATTTTACTGACAGGACAACAATATTCAGAATGCAATTGTGGCAACATTATCTCACCCTTGCACCTTCCAGCTAGGAGTCATGATCCCCTAACACTGCATGCTCTATAATTGCACCATTAATCTCAATTTGCAGTTTGGTCTTAGTGCAACCAAAACCAATTGACACTTTCCAAAGGAGGAGGAGGAGGGGTCGCCTGCAACCCTATACAACAAAAAGAAAATTTATTTCCTAATAATAATGTAAGCTTAATATCCCCGCATGCTGCAACTGATTCATGTTCAGATTTAATAATGCGAATCTGGTAATCCGATTAGAGAGGCAATAATTTGTTTACAGTCCCTAATTTACAGCAGCGAATGCCATTATGTCTTTGCCGTCGCCGGATTTAAGCGATAGTAAAATGACCCTGGGGAACACAACACCAACTATTCCATCTCCTACAATTAGATCTAGGAAAGCCAATAGCAAATGTGGAACGCAGGAAATTACATATGGGTATACGTGGATTTAATTACACCTAGACGAATTTATAACAAATATAATATGTGTACTATAAGGCAACAAAATACGAATGGGGAAAGTTTCCAGATGTTTCCAGCACCGAAAAAAAAAAACAGACTTAAAAAAAAAAAAATCAAACATTTTTTTTTTTTTGCGTTCAACCGGTGCACTTTTTTTTAAGTAAAGAAAAAAAACACCTAAGTAATTTTCATACCTTGGAGACACGGACAAATTAGTGTAGGACATTATCACTAGTTAATTATGAATGACCGATTAATCAACTTAATCTAATATTGCCCATTATATTGATGCTATTAAGTGCACCGCGCAAATGACGGAGAGCTTTAATTTAGTGTCTTTGGCCAAACGTGCTTAGAGAACAATATGGGTTTTATATTTGTTTAGTGCAGACTGACATCATGCACCTCATAAAAATAAATAAATAATGTTATTTGTTATTTTCCTCGTCGGTACTAAGGCTACACTTAGTACATTTCTTTTGTAGGAAAATGCATTGAGTGTACCTTTAAATCTTTCCATAAAAACAAATAACATTCAGGGGAAATGTTTTTTTAAAGATACCTACAACATGTCAAAGTTTCCAGAGGAAAGATATATATTACAAATATAAAAGATAACTACCGCACAGAAAATAGGAAATGTGCAGTTTAGTGCTGTTTTTCTGATAGTGCAGTAATTCCATTATAAAGTTTATGCCCGTCAGCAGTGTATCATTTCTAAACAGGCAAAATGAAGCGCGCGACTAGTATTATCATAGACCTCGTCTATGCATATGGGATGCTGTCTCTTAGAATTATTATACACCTCTTCTATTTACATATACAGCATTTGGTTGGCAGACGCATATTATCAACCGAGCAGTTGAGAATGAAGGGTCTTGCTCAGGGGCCCAGCAGTGGTAGCTTGGCAGTGCTGGGAATCGAATCTTCGAATCTTCGGATCAGCAGTCCGACACCTTAAGCACTGAGCTACCACTTCCCCCACGGCCCCTCTATGGCATGTCTTGTCCCATAGTATTATCATACACCTTGTCTATGGCACGTGTTGTCCCATACCAGCATAGAGTATGTTTTTACCTGGACCCGAGCCTCTGTAAGATTAATCTTCATAGCCAGCTCTTCTCTAGTAAACACGTCCGGATAGTGAGTTTGGGCAAAAACTGCTTCCAGGGCTTCTAACTGGAAAAAGAAAGAAATAGTTGTATTGATCTTTCTGATTTATAGTCATTTTATATATACGGACTGTCTTAGAGGTAGAGCAGCCTTTCATTTCATCCAGAACTCGTTGTCATTAGGCATAACTCTGGATAAAAAATAAGTATGTTACATTAACCAAGATGCCAGAGAGGCAGGTTCAGATTTTGTTTTGAAGAATGCTTATTATAGGATTATTCTAAGATTAAAAGTAAAAATAGTGAGACATCTAATCTGATTTTATTAGGCTACCTGTTGTAAAGTGAAGGTTGTTCTGTTTCTGCGCTGTTTCCTCCTGAGAAAACCATCGTCGAAGTCTCCTGAGGCATGGTTCCCAAAACCGGTGGAGTTTACTGAAATTGTTATTTCGATTTTAGTGTTTCACAGTGACAATGTGTAATAAACACTGAATGATACAAAACAAACATATAGAAAATCCATCTACATCATTTTCGGCATAAGTTTCGAATAATTATTTGAACAAAATGGATTTGTTTATTTTATAGTCCTATAACTCACTGAAAGACCGAAACGAGCAAATAAAATTGTAAAAAGACTAAAAGGCATGACATTAACCATCTGTGGCCAAGCAGACGGCACTAAAAAGCTATGACTGGAGGGCAAAGCCGTTTTAAGTTGTGGGTAAATTGTTAAACAGCATAAAATACTACTGCATTGTTTTATATAAATTCGACCAGACTAAAGTTATAGCTGGAATTAATTTTGATGCGAAATTTAAAGTAAATATTTATTTGTGAGGACAAAATCGAATAACTTCGTCTAGGGAGTTTAAAGACAGCACATGCAGATCAGTTGTGAAACAACGTGTTAACAGTGAATAAATTGTTTTTTAAACTTTTAGACGGGTTAAAATGGTACTCACAAGTATTAGTTCTGCAGCACTCCCCATCCAGCTGTGGGGGACAGTGGAAATAAAACATCCTGCTCACTAAGCTCGAAGAACCTTGACCACTGAATATTCCAAGAGCTTGTATGGGCAGAAAAAAGGATGATGATAATAATAATAATAATAATAATAATAATAATAATAATAATAATAATAATAATAATAATAAAAGACAAAGCTGTTTTAGTTGCACTGAGTTTTTATAGCAAATTGAATCATGTTTACACGAAAGCTTTTAGAAATGCGGCTCAAAGTTCGCAGGCATCTAGGTATAAATTTTTTTTTGCAATAATAAGAGTCATATTTGTACCTGTAGTCGTGGCGCGATCGGTGCTGAGAAGAAAACAATAGTCTGTGGAAGAATATGAGTTTCTTCGGTTTAGCTTCAGATATCCGGCACTTCCACTCGTCTCCTTTTCCTCTCTCTGAACTACTCACTTGCCTCCCCTGCTCTCTCACGGCTCGCTCCAGTACATCAGAATGAAGTGGCCACGTGTCCTAACAGCAGTCCGCGGAATGTGTTTGCTTTCACCAACTCTCCTTTATAATCTCACGCATAATCGGACTTAAGATGATTATGTCTTGCTATGACTTATGCGCTGACTGGTTTGGGACGGGGCACCAGCACGCGCGCCCAGTGACACGGTCACGTGGTGCATAACGTCACACTCTCTGCAGCGTCTCCCAGTTGCAGCGCGCGCACGCGCCTCCATCTCACTTCACCCGTCGCCCGGCGTTGCGCCTTGTTATTCCCAAATCATAAACTCTCACACACTCAGTGCATTTTTTGCACACAGTTGCTTTTTATATTAAAAAACCAGATGACTGTTTTTTAGATTTTAAATTGGCTGTCAGCGCAATAATTGCTCGTTATATGGGTTAAGGGGTCCGCTTTGCGCGGTGATGCGCTCGTCGAGCGCCCGGACGTCCACAGTTTGATTTTGTTCACAGCAAGGGGTCCGAGGATTGATTTGCCTCGCGCGCGTAAATGACGTGCGGCGGGACCCTTTCAATTACTTTTAAGACGCGCGCGGGACGCAGGCCGCTCCTCCGCTTGTGGAAAATGAGGCTCCGAGTACCAGCTGAAATTTTGCAGTCGAGGGTGGGATTGGACGAAATCACATAAACGGCAAAAAGAGGAAGTATAATGGCGCATAATTGGTTCTCTAATAGCATTACCCAAGGATAATAGCCCGTTACGGCCCCCGTGCACGATGAAGCGCTTCCCTAGCGTGAAGCGTTTACGATATTAAAGGAGGGGAATATAATGATATTTTGGTTATTAAATGCGTGTAATTAATTTATGCACAGCTGAAAATAAAGTTGTTATTATGACCTCGGAAAAAAGCATAAGAAAAGTAGAAATAGAAAAACTGTACGGCTTAAAAGTGGTAGCATGACGTGAGTTGAATCTTAAATATACTAATATTGTAGAAGCTCTTTTATTCGATGTCAGCATGTAGAAATACTACTAGAAGTAATAACTGGACGGATTAATAATAAGAAAACAATAAAAATAAATAACAGCACCAATTGTTATACAGAAGTGATTAATCTTTCAAATAATTTTAATCATCTAGGATTATTACTTTTACTATTACTACAATAATAATAATCAATAATAATTATTATTATGAGAGTAACCACATTGCACTTATTTACAAGTTATGTTACAAGTCTTAATCTTTAATCTTAAAAACGTTTTCTTTTGTTAATTTTGGGCATTTTGATGTGTAAAACCGAAAAATCACTTTTCTAACAATCCAAATAGTTTTAGGGAGGTGATCATGTTTCAAAACTTTTATTTTCCACTGAAAAAGAGATGAAGTTTGCATTAGAGGCAATAATCAATGAGAGAACTACTGCAAAGACACCAATTTCAGTACATTAAGGAGCGTGGGAAAAGACACATGAGCAGTGAATTTTAAGGGGTTTTTTTTCAGCACCATGGTCAGCGGGACCTAAAGCCACACTGTGCTCTTATTGGCTCATGCAGCCTAAAAAACAGAACAAAAAGCATATCAAAAGCAGTCTAGGCTTATGACATAGTTGGTTACTAGAGGATAAATAAAACTTTAAATGCAGATTATATAGGAGTACAGTATATTCCATGTCTCTAGAATGGGGAAAATACAAAATTGTGTGTTTAAAAAACTGCCACTTTAGCAATTACACCAATGAGTTAATCATAGCAATAGCCCAGTGGAACTTCATCAAAAATGGCGCACAGATAGGGTGTAATTTTTTTCTTTTATATTAAAAAATAATGATGACCTGGTTTAGTTCATTTACAAATATGCCACATTTCATGATTATTCCAATTAAATTTAGTATGAGGCTGTAGTTAAAATAATCTCATTTACACCTTTAATAATCCTTTTATTCAATGACTGTGTATATGTAAAAGATATCAGAAGATCTTTCACCAACACTGAATTCTAGAAACAAAGTCATAAAAGTTATAAAAGTCATAACATAATATTTGGACCCATTTGGCAACATTATTAATATATTATTACATGATGCCTTACTGTCGTTACCATTTAATAAGTACAATCAGAGAGAATTTTGTCCCATATAAATAGATTAGTTATATCACAAGGACAGATATAACCAGAATGCAGCATTGGAATGGGTTCAAATCAATAAGAACATGAACAGTAAAGATGGCACATTTTGAACATTTCCATACAAATTAACTCCCAGAAATCGATATTACATAACCAAGCTAACAGCTAAAAAAAAACCCCAAAACAAAGCAATGGTTTTATAGTCACAGTTTCAGCCTGTGTTTGATTCCCTGAACAACATTTGTTTACCTGCAGCTACATAGATCACACCATCAAGCAAACTCTAGGTTTAACACAAAAATAAATGTTCAAGAAAAATGTTGTCAAGTATATCAGTGAGTACAATGATACCAAATTAATAAAGTGCCAAATGACTGATTAAAAGGTAATTAGAACAATGTTTTTAATCAGCTGCATGTCATTGAACAACATGCTACATGACAACAAATACTACGCATTAACCATGAAAAAGGACATCAAAGAGTTTACCATACCACATATGGTAAGCATTCAAAATGTATGAAATCTATAAACAGTAAACATATTCCCTTTAGGTCAACTGTAATCAGCTTTGAGTTTCCAAATCCCATCTTGTCCTGGGTGCTTGTGGAAGTCACAGATATTCCTAAGCAATTCTCTGAACACCGGCGTCTGTGTGGAAGTTAATCTCGGAGTGAAATACTCCAGGATTTCCTGAGTACTGGCTTGGCCATCAACCTGAGCCTGAAAGGCCACGAAGTTTCTTAAATCCACCAGCAGCTCATCATGCTCAGTGGGAGAAGAATGTGAAGTAAAAGACGGTCCTCTTTGTTCATGGTCATCATCTTCATCCTGGCTCTGAGGTAAGCTTATGTGATTCCTGGCCCTCATTCTTGCTAATAGTGATGTGGAAGAAAGGGAGGTAGAAAGCGCCTCTTCTTCCACTCCCTCTCCACTGAAGTGAGAACCAGATCCCGGTTTCTTGACGGCTACTTTCTTTATCAACTCTGCATCCTAAACAGATACACAAATGTTTAAATTAGTCTAGATTAAATAACATACAATTTATACACAATGCAATTTTTTTTATTACCTTGCATTTCTCTCCCGTTTTTTGTGATGCGTTTGAGACCTGGTTGAGGAATGAGTTTTTCTTCTGTCCAAATCTTTTTCTAAAACAGAAACACAGTGTAAGTAACAGGTGTCACGTTTTAATTGTGCTTAATTAATCATAAGAGCAAGGAATTACAAGGAAATGAAAAAAAAAAAATCCATCATTGTTCCTGTTCCAAAGAAACCCCAGCCTGCCTGTCTAAACGACTATCGCCTAGTAGCTCTGACCTCCACTGTGATGAAGTGCTTTGAAAAGTTAGTAAGAGACTTCATCACTAG
>JAOUQX010000033.1:10694457-10715945 GCA_028566295.1 Liobagrus marginatus
CTGTTTTCACTCCGTCTGCATTTGAGTGATGCCTCACTGAAACCCGGATCTAAGCGTGCCGAAGCCGTACCGTTACAACTGTTCAGTGGAGGTTATGAAAAACATGAGATTTTTTCCATAACAGGACTCTACAAAGATTCAGAAGGAATAAAATGTATCATTGCAACGGTTTCAAGGAAAACTCCATAAGATGATTAACCTTACTTTAAACTAAAGCCTCAGGTTGAATTGTGACAAGTTAAGGTTAAGATGTTGGTTTACTGAAGACTGGGGTTTAATTCCCAGCATCGCCAAGCTACCGCTGCTGGGCCGCTGAGCAAGGCCCTAAACCCTCAACTGTGCGGTTGTAAGTCGCTCTGGATAAGAACGTCTACCAAATGCTGTAAATGTTAAAATCTCAGTTTTTTGTCATTTTTATTTTTAATAATTATATTTTGGAAGATAGCTAAACAAATAAACACGTACGCACAGACAATGGCCTATGTGTAAAGTGTTCAAATAAAGTTTCATTGAAATCTTAATTTAAGATGAATATGTCTTAATAGGATTTATTGCAGACGATGTACACATATGTATTATGGCCAAATATATTCAAGCTATTAAACAGATGAAATTTGGAGTTGCAAAATAAGCAAAATCCCGAATGCCCCACAAGTACAGTTATTTTCCTTCTGATCTTAGAACTAATCTTTGAAGAGACTCTGAAATGCCAGAATGCATTTCTACTCAACCTGAAAGGGGTGAGCTGTTCGAGTCACTGAGAGGTGATGTATGTTGGATTCAAATTCTCTTTATTGATTTTCCAAACATCGCTGATGTCTTACATGTGAGACGATTAGAGGTTTTGTCACAAGGGAGATTGCACCTTTTGCAAGAAGGCTACAGAAGAGTTTTGGATGATTTGTTCCACTTTTAGTAAAGTGACCTTTGTGTTAGTTCGTGCGCTCAATGGAAAAGTGCTTTTACTTTTTTAAAGCCAGGATGAAATATGGGGGACATATGGTTACTTAGGTCTTTTATTGTTTTCTGGATGTTATGTTTGTCTGAATTTGCTGCAGGTTTACTGTAGAATTCTATATACCACCTGAGAAGATATAAGGCAGTAAATCACATCATGACATCACTGTGAATAACCTCCAGATTTACATTCCAGTCTTGTACTTACAAACCTTTCGGATTAGTTTCACTGTGTAATTCATAGTAGCTTCTGAATAACGTGATTAATAAGATGAATAAAGAAATGAACATAGTTAAGAGTTTTTGGGGTTCACTTCTCATCCCTGTATTAATTTATAGTGTATACACAGTGTACAAAGGAGAATTTTAATGCAAATCTACATTAGCTACTTACTTTAAAGCATCATTTCCTCTGAGCTTCCAAAGATTTTTTATGCATGTGTGTATACGCTCACCAGTCAATTTAATAGGAAAATATGTAAACCAGCTTGTTCATAGAATTATCTAGTCTTATGGCAATTGTACAATGTATAAAATCATATAGATACATGGAAACATATTTAGTTAATGTTCACATCCAACATCATATTTGATTACTATGACTTTTGCTACTATCAAATACGTCCGTTTAAAATAATGACTGACCGCCCTTATTTTCACACACAACAGTCTCTAAAGTTTTTTACAGAATACTGCAAAATACAAGATGAGACCACAATGCAGACAATGTTAATTTTTTCATTCTTCATCTTCCCAGTGTTAGTGAGTGTGTGTCCACTGTAGCTTGGATTCCTGTTACTTGTTGACAGGAGTAGCATCAAATGCGGTCTTCTCCTGTTGTAGGCCACCCCTTTAAAATTTTGGCATGTTGGGCACTTCTCTGACCTCTCTCTTCAACAAACAGTTTCAACCCACACAACTGCTACTTCCGGGCTTCATTTGTAACACCATTCTGTGTAAACTCTGCTGCTTTGTGTGAGAAATCTGGATGATTGGATAATTGAGTGACTGAGCCGAGGTGCATATGTTCTTAATAAAGTGGTCAGCAAGTGCACACTTGTATTTGAACTTCAGAGTCTATAGCTTTGAATAATAGCATCCTTAAATGGTATCATCTGGAAGGTCATTAGCCTAAGACATTTTGTAAGGAGAAAAAAAACATCATCCTGAGTCTGAAGCTAGTAAAGGTCATGTCAAAAACCGACTGTCCAAATATATCCTATTCTCATTCAACACCACAGGAGTGGAATCTGCTAGAAATAACAATACGAGACCTAATTCCAAAATTAAATTGATCATTGTTTACTTAAGAAATGGAAAATAAAAGCGAACCTGCATTGTGATAATAAATAGCTGTACTGGTTACTGCTTGCCTTATGATCCATAAGTCATTTTGACTATAACATATACAGTGACCTACGATTAACAGAATAGAAAACATGCATGCAATATTCATTTTTCTTTTAATGTTTCTGGATGTAGGAATATATACCGCTAAAAATGTTACAGCTAATAAAGTGTGTATATCTTAACCTACAGTGACCTTCTTAATGCAACTTCAACACAAACAATCATTAATGTTGCCCCGTTGCCCTTCATTGTGTTGCTTCCAGCCGGACCTCCATCCATTACCTAGATTTCCATCTTTGCAGCTATTGATTGAGCTGGATCTAATTAAGCATCTCTGTTTAAGCACAGAGCGTGAGGTAGTCTTAATTTGCAACACACATACAACTATAGAAGTCCCACTATGCTGCATTTAAGATAGATTATATTATCCTTCACACCTCCAAAATAGTGCACAGCTATTTCAAGAAAATCTCCATCGTAGGAAAACAAGCCCCTAGTCAGAGCAGCTTGCTAAGTGTGTGAAATCCCTGAACGCTAGTGTTTTTAGAAACTCAGTCGACCAGAGCCAAAGGTCAGGAGCACTCGGCAGGGCTATACATCAAACTGCCTCAGCAATGTTTCTGACTACCATAAAAAGCGTATAAACTTCCTTCCAATTTCTAACTCTGTGATAAAACGATCCATCTGAGAGAAAAACAGATGGACTCTTTAGTTTTAGAAAACATAATTGCTCATGCGCTATGTTTTGTTTAAAAACATATTAAAAAAGAGTTTGCAGATAAATAGTCATGCTTAATTTTAACCAATTTCGCTGTGATTCCAAATATTTTTATTTAATCAATATAAAAAAAGTTGTATGATGTTGTAAACGTCATGGTACAGATATACAGTAGTTTACAGTAATACAATATATTTTGAGGAAAGCAGAAAGGATTGTCATGATTTTGGAGTCTAAACAAAACTACAACAAATGTATTATAAGATATATATAAGATTTTAACGGTTCTTACCAAAGACAACTCCAAAGTGTATTTTAATAGAGATAATTGAATTTTAATTGCAATTTAACATTTTATTGAATCGTGTACTAAAAATGGCAAAATTATATTTGATTTTGACGTTGCATAAATGTATGCACCCGTCTGGTTATTTATTCTCTAACTCATATACATATCCATCTAATATACATAGACAAAACCTACATACAATATTTTATTTCTACCCTTTTATGCCTAACGATAGCTAACAGCTCCTGCTATTATTACCCGGTTGTTACGTTAAACGCTCTTGGATGGGCCTCATTTAGAAAGAAGATCCAACAAAGACCATATGGCCTTTAAGTCAGATTACAGTAGGTAGCTACATCACACTCTTTGATGCAAAAATGGGGTCTTTAACCCATCGAGCAGTGAGATATGTTTTCCGTCTGAATGCGTCTGAAGTCATGTATCATATCTGATCTTTGTAGTATATGACAAAGAACACAAACATGAACAAAGCACAAACTTTCTAACTAGCGTTGCTAATCTCAGTTATGGGTCTATACCTCACTTATACAGTCTGAAACCTGCTCTTATGTCCAGCACTTATTTGGCAATAGCTCAGGCACACAGGGTAGATAGTACAGGGTTGATTGACTGTAAATGTGGACTGTGCAACTCTGACTCTATACCTAAGCCACATTGGCAGAGTGCTGCCTCATGATCTTGCCTCGATGTCACGCTGATAGGTAAGAGTTCTTGGCCAGCTCTGCCACAAAGGGGTAAGAGGTATACAGTCTAATTGGAGTCACCATTGTAACTATCATGCTGTGTAAAACATCCAAGCTGACATATGCAATGGAAGATGCTTCTCTGAATGATGTTAAATTCATTGTTGAACATTGGACTAATAGTTAGTAAAAAAAAAATCTTCTAGAAGTTATAGATGTCACATAAACACTGCTCCTTGGGTTATAAGCAGGACTCGGTTGACCGGCATATGAAGATGTAGCTAACTTTAACTGAGCCATGTCTATCAGGTCTAGACTGAAACTTGGACAGCTTTTGTGGATTTCTGGTCTATTAAAATGTCAGCATGCAATACAGAAGAGACGTTATCCTGAAGATGGGCAGTGCTGCTGTAGTGAACACATAACGCTTAGCATGAGCAGTGCCTTAACACTAGCATCGCATTTAGCCACATGCTCATTAATCAGCTTGACAGTGAGAAGTGTGGAAGCATGGCAGAAAACCCAGTTTCATCGATAGTGTTGGCAGCCTAAAAGGTTTAACGGCATTGTTGAGTACACTGAAAGAGTGGATAAAAGACTGAAAGACGAGTGCTTTACCTAGCAACGAAGCGGTGGGTATAGCTAACTTGTGATCCATGAAGACAAGTTTAGCAAACTCACAATAAATAGAGCAGGGATTGAAGTCAAGGTCGGAAATTATAGAAAGATAATATTAAGACTAAATTTAAAAAAATAATTAAATATTTTAGGAATCTCTATGCTTGCCTCCAACTGTCATGCAGCAGGTCTATAAAACGTGCAGGAGGCCCATATGTCTAAGACAAGAGGAAAGGGACGGATGTCTAGTTTAATAGTGCTGAATTTGCTAAAAATACTTTGCAGCATGTCTTTGAACTCGTCTGGGTAAACCGAGAACTGGATATAACCACCAGAATATAACGATAAAAAAAGTGTATTAATATTTAGTTCTTGTACTCATAACAGATATAGCAGACAAAAAGATGTACCCAAACAAGATATACCCATAATTTTTATTCATCTTTTTAACCAAACTTGCACACCATTACATTTGTTGATTTAAAAAGGCAGAATTGGAGTGCAGTGGATTTAGAGTACAGTTTTATTACTGCGTTGTAAATATTTATGAACTTGTCTGTGTCTGTGCTAGCAGAGCATGTCCATATATGTAACTTAACTGAGTATTGCAAAAGTTATTGCAAATCAGAAACCACTTTAATTTTTAAAGATTATTCTTTAAAACTTTTTTTTTTACCTTATACTCTTTCTTCAACAGCAGCTTGTTGTTCTCATGGGTTTTTAATTACACAGAAACTAATATCCCTACAATTTCCCAGGGTCACAATGAACTGCATACTTCTCACCTTAACAATAACAGATGCAGCAGAGATGTGAGGTGCTCCTTCACCTCGGTTAAACTTGCTGTTTCTACTTTGCAAACTGGTCTGTAATGGACAACGTTCTATTTCAAATCCTGAAGCTGCTATGTTGTCCTTATATCATAAGTTACATCATTTAATTGTATTCTTTTATTTCATTCATTCATTTTACAGCATTCATTATTGAAATAATGCTGCGGATTTTTCATTCTGAATTAAGCGTTTACAGAACATTTTTAGGATTAAAAGGCACTTGTGAGTTGCATAATCTATCGCAGTACTAGGCCTTGCTGCTCCCACATGCCTGTTTTATGCATCCGATTTCTTCCAGATGACAGTCTTTAGAGTTTGGGTCTAATTCAAAATAGCTAAAAAGTGTACGTAGAGGGAAGTATAAAAGCTGGCTTTGTACTGAAGTAATACATAATCTGTAATAAATAGAGATAATATTACCCCTTATGCTCTGCCAATGTGTAGCCTGGAAGAGAGATAATGTTGAGTCTAATAGACAGTAATTCCTATTTAGTAACAGTCAGAGGATACATGTTTAGAATTACCTCATGTACCTTTATGTACATCATACATAGCAAAGCTTGTGCTTCTGATTTTATGGCCATAATCAGACTCAGAGTTTTCTCTTCTTTCTTAAAAATTGAAAGATATTTTGAAATGTCTTCATGCAAATAATCTAATCAGCAACAACATTATTATTATTATTATTATTATTATTATTATTATTATTATTATTATTATTATTATTATTATTATTATTATTATTATGCATACAGACTAAAAGCTTCAGTTAATGTTCACATCAAATATCACAGTAGTCCAAAACCTGACATTTTCACACAGAGTTTTGTCTCGAGTTTACGCAGAACGTTCCAGAAAAATACACTCACAGAAATATTTTGTTGATAATAGAAGTCATATAATCATAAAGGATCATTTACAACAGTGATGAGCAGAAAAACATCTCCAAATACACTTCAAACAAATGAAACCATGTCGGCCCAAAACTGGAATTTGAGACTACAAATCCCAAGAGAACAGCAGTTTATAAAAAACGCATATCTTGTCAGACACCAACAACCATGTCATGGTAAAAGTCACTGAGATCACATTTTTACCCACGTTTGATGTGGACATCTGCATGACTTTAGGTATTTGTGCTGCTCCCACATT
This sequence comes from Liobagrus marginatus, assembly GCA_028566295.1. NCBI lineage: Eukaryota > Metazoa > Chordata > Actinopteri > Siluriformes > Amblycipitidae > Liobagrus > Liobagrus marginatus. The sequence goes on from JAOUQX010000033.1 coordinate 10,701,079, forward strand.
ATTTGATCATTATATCAATGTCCAGATTTTCCTAATGAAGTGGTTGGTGAATGTATGATGCGAATGCATTTTGTTACCCATAACAAATGCATGCTACCTTGATCATTCAGTGGCTCTTACTATTACAGTTACTATCAGTCCCCTAATTTAAATGTTAGTGTTTTCTTTCATTCTATACTTTTGTATATTGGATCTTTTTTCATCGCTCTTCCCATTTAGTTTTTTTGTAGTAGACTCCAATGGACTCTAATTGGAGGTGACTCCAATTAGACTGTATACGTGTACTTATAGAAAATCGTTTTCCCCAAGTCCCGCGTCTCAGTCTATTGTGTGGCCGAGTAAACTCACCTGGAAAGGATCAAGGGGGAAAATCCTAATGTCCCAGTGTTCAGTACAATGTCAGTGGAACCAGCCAGATGTGTTCCAGAAGTATTTTTCCTGTATTTTTAATAATGAATCCATGTTTGTCAGGTAGACGCTTGGGTAAAAATCTACTAATTAAACTGGTTGTGGTTGTGGTTTTTACACAACGTTGTGTTAAAAGTTATGATTTAAAGCCACTAATATTTTGCTGTGACAGTGGAAGAAAGCTAAATATTTGTTATTGACTAGAATGTCAATCAGTTGCTTGAACCTATAACGTTTTTAACCATTAACCTATAACGATCTGGATGATTGAGAACCATGTCGCTTATTGATTCTCTTATATACTTGTACTTTATACCTTTGTGTATTATGTATTGTCTCATCTTAGCTCTGTCAGTGTTGTGCTTGGGCATTCATTAGGTACGATAATAGAGGTTAGTGTGTTTGCCATCACCTGAGGATTTGGCTTAAATCACTTCAATAAACTCTCTCAGATCGCTTACATGGTGTAATAAGGATTTCCCCAGAGCACAATGACATTTGATGACATAGAGAAACAATTTAAAGTTTATTTTCATGCCCTTTTAAGTGTGAGATTTCACAGTGCATGTGTTGTGTTTTAGATTATGAGCACACACTTTGGTTAGTTACACATTTTATAGTTCAGTAGCTGTTTTTGTAGGCATATATAGCAGGAAGTTTTCTGTATGTTTCAGGGTGTCTTTGAATTAAGAAAAGTCCCCAAAACTTGTGTATGTGGATTACTTGGTTAACCTTAATAAAGGCACTCAGGGAGATGGCATATGATCTTTGACCTGGCATCAGTTTCATCTGCTTCTCCGTTGGTGGAAAGTTCACCCGGGTCACTTAGAGGGCCTGGGGTATATTTGGGTAACGTACTTGTGTCCACACATTTCTTTAAAACATACTAGCTGTGACTGAATTCTGTGTGTAACTTTTGGTGTTTTATGGATGTTGACAGATTTATCGCTCATGTACGATTCCGGCTGCATTTTATATATACGGTAGCTGAAAGTGCCAAGCATGACACTCTTCTTAAGTTCAACTCAATTGGGACGTAATTCTATAATTATGAGAATCCACTGCAGTGAATTATGGGAAGGGGCAGGACATAAAATAAGTATAATACTCAGTGCCTCCTCAGATTAAAAAAATAAATGCATACATTAAAACGGGTGGTGCAGAATGGTGGCAGAGTGGTTAGCTTAGCACTCCTGCGTTACAGCAAGAAGGTCTGTGTGGAGTTTTCATGTTCTCCTCCCGTTTGTGTGGGTTTTCTCTGGGTATTCCGGTTTCCTCCCACCTCCAAACACATGCGATTGGGCATAGGTGAATCGCGCTAGCTGTGGAAGCTACGGTTTTAATATCGACAGCACAAAATACCAGAAGGAATGAATGAATGAATGAATGACTACGGGTTATGCAGCGGGTGAAATTCATGGACACAAACGGAACCTATAATGCTCCTGTACCTGGATTCCACACGGCGTACAGTAACCAAATAAAGTATAAAGAAATGTCAAAGCTCGGTATTATAGCTTTACCAATCATTTACTGTTTGGTTTTTCAGTCTTTTAAGTATAGATTGTAAAGTAGTCAGTCTGATTGCATAATCTCAGCCCGGGCTTGTCTGATTCTGCACTGGGAAGCTGCTTTCATCCAAATGCGCAGTAGCGCGTGAATAACAGCTTCCATTCCAAATGCCGTAAAAGAGAGAGGATTAATTCTAACAATTCATACCCCATTTACTTTAAAGTAAATGATGTTGTGTGTTCACTGGTTTCTTGGCAATTGTCCATGTGTAACAATTTAGTTGACTCAATAACACAACACAATGAACCATTTGAAATATTTCTGTTAGTTCAGATTGTTAGATTATTAGATAAGTTATAAAGACATTTTAGACTGTTTGTTTGTCATTGAATTTACACTTAATCCTCTATTGACTGTGAAAACATGCTTTGTGGTATTTGCATGGAATGTAAAATCATGTTTATGTGTATTTATGAGATCTGCTCTGCAATTAGCCGGTATCCTCATTGAATAACAGTTCAAAAAAGCAAGGGCTTGTGTATTACTTGGATATGCTGAAACTGAAAAGATTTTGCTAAAAAAAGAAAGGGTCTGTGATTAAAACCAAAAACTGCATGTTTGTAGCTATTCATGGCTGTTCAGCCTTGAAAAAATGTGGAATGGAAGAGTTTTTTTAATGGAGCGGTGCACACATAATGTACCCTTTGCAAACATACCTTTGGCTCCATCAGATACTGATATTCATGATTAATCAAAATGGAAAAAAAAAACCTGACCGGTTTGGTCAGATAAATCATTAAAACAAAGCAACATGTGTTCCTCCAGCAGTTTATTTATCATGCATTTGCATCTTGTTTCCTTGTTTATGTTGAAGCTTTGTGTTGTTTATTGGCTATAGAGGAGGATTTTATCTCAATTGTTAACATGTTCTTTCAGTTTCAACGATTTTAAGCACATTCCAATGTTCACATGGGGGGATCGGAAAATGTTGTTAACACCTATGGGGCAGTTTAAACTGTCTTATCCATATCTACTGACTGGCATATATTAACAGGTGACAGAAAACCATTGAAGGAAACCATCATAAATTAACACTCGGGTATATTTACCCTCATGTTGGGGTTGAGGTACTGATAAGTTTCCTCAGTATCCATATCAGATGGAATCTGTCACACAATGAGTCCGATAGCAAATGTGATTAAGTCTCTTGAAAAAGTTCATTCATTTGATTTTTAAATGTTTTCATTAGAAGTCATATTGAATTTAGATCATGGTGAAACGCATTACGCACACTATTAAAAGAACAATTATTCCATATAACAAGATAACTGGCTTAGTGTTCACAGAAGATTTGTTCAGTCTAAACCTGGAGATCTTTACACTTCATGAAACGTGAGAAATGTGGAGCCTACACGCTGTGCATCCTGAATCACTCAAAAGTGATGTTATAAGAAGGATTAGCCAGAGGAATGTGTACCCAAGCAAGAGGAACAGCAGGAGCTTGAGCACTTCACTATCTATAAATCTAACTTAGATCACCAAGTTACTATTTTTATAACTGATATAGACATCTGTGTCATTATCTGACAGTTGGCCCTCTCTGAAGGGGACATGAATCAGTTCGATATCATCAGTCACTGCCCTCTTTTTAGCGTTAACAAAAATAAATCAGTTATTAGTAGAAGAGCTGACCTGATTTTGAATAAAAAGGGCCACTCTGTTTAAGGCTAATTTGTGGAAAAAAAGCTTAAGAACTTCTTGGGCTTTGCTTTGGTGCTCCCCGTTGTGTGGGCCCTTCTTGAAGTCTATACATAAATAATCCTTAGATGTTCATTTTTTTTAATAATCCCCTTCTCATAATAATACCTAAATAACACTAAAATACCCATTGGGGGCCGTTTGATTGTTCAAATCCTAAAGGCCCCAGTATAAAGTCAGGTACATCTGTTGTTACTCTGTTCATCTTCCCGAAAAATTGATTGTTACAGGTCTTTCGAACATTTGGCTAGCTTTAGTTTTAAAGCCGATTTATATTTCTTCTGCTCGAGAGCACAATTAAAGGCATAAAATGACCCTTTGTGCAATCAGCACAACCATTTTGCAATCATTATTACCATTTTACCAAAAGTATGTGAACTCTTTGTATTGTGCAAGGTCATCAGATATAGGAACCTTTTGTGAATGTGGCATGATTGTCCAGAGGATCCTAATTGTGCCACACAAACCATTCCAGGCTTTGACCACATGTTTGCAATATGGCAATAAGCTAAAGAACCACATGTTAAATCACAAAATGTTAGTGATGCTGTGCTGAGAAAATGCAGCAGTCCTTGTTTAGTTTGCTCCTTAGAGATGTAATTAAAGGAGATCCTCTGAAAGATTAGATATGAGTCACATATAGCTTCAAGCAAGTTTGGATAAACACATTTAAATGGATTCAAATTGATTTAATCAATTATTTATATACAGGCGTAATATTTTTTTATAGACATTAACATTTTCGTAACCTTCTAGCATCATTATAGTCTTAGCATTGAGAATTACCCCTTATACGTGTACACAGTTAAGCTTTGCGTAGCACCCAATTTTGACCAACATGTTTTGATTATGTGGTAATGGCTTTTATGGGTCTCCACTTAATGCTCCCATTTCCCAGAAAAACTTGACAGAAGATTATCTTCGTATATGTCTTATAGATTTATAAAACATATGCTAAAACATAATGTATATACATTAGATTTCGAAAAGGTCAAATGTTTGATCTTTGAAATGAGGTAATGTGAGATATGTCGGATATATTTTTCAAGTTGTATTATTGTACTAGTATGTTTGCTCGAAATCAATTTTCCATTGTGTGAGAAAGTTTAGATAGCTTAAAGTGTCTTCTGAAATGTTGCAACCTTAGCATATGTTGTAATTTCCCCTTTGGCTCTCTATCTCATTTGAAATCCAACTCAACATTCTTTAAACACTTCATTTCCATCTAAGCAATTCCAAACAGTTTTCTACAACGTTACAGGAGTAATTCACCCAAGAGGATTTGAGCTGAAAGGGACCAAACCAATATATAGATTCACAAAGATTTAATCACTATTCATACATGTACAAAGCATGCATTAATAGTGATTACATTTCTATGTGTCCATATTGTGGTTTGGATCTAATAAACAGTGTTATTTCCTTAAAGCCCAGTATTTACCGAAGACCCTCTGTATCTATCATGGCCCTGACCAACAGTTACTGAGTGAATGAGTAAAATGACTATCTTTATCAATGTTGACAGCTTCTTTTTTAATACTTTGCACACGGACTTGTAAATACATTCATAAAATAAATAATGTCTAAAGTGCATACTTCAATTTTACCTACTTTTTTACTCACTTTTTATCAAGTGCCAATACATATGGACAGCATTATGGTCTTGTAACGTTTTACTGTAGGCCACCATGGTAAGCAGGTTTGCCTCACCTCCTGGGTTGGAGGTTTCATTTCTGCCTTTGCCCTGTTTGCATGTTGCATGTTTGGGCATTTTCCCTGGGCACTTCATCGTTCTTCCTCAGTCGTACATGTACATGTAACGAAACATGTAGACCTGTTCTACTTTGATGTGTCGAAGTATGTTTCTGCACTCTTTCATTTTTAGCAAATTAAAAAAAACCTTGTCTAAAAGGTTTTGTGATGGTTAGTATTTTGGGGCTCTGTATGGAACATCAGAGCCTGTTCAATGATGAACGCCATTACTTGTGTTTGTTTTCAGACATGATAATAGACATTTTATACTTGCGCTACAGCTGTTTGGCCTGTGCTACAAAACTTTAAACCTCTGTCGAACCAGTGCTGTGTGAAAAAAACCAAAAGTACACCCCTGCATATATTGAAGTGGTGGTGGGTTGCCTGGACCAAAAAAATGCCAGGGCCGATTTTTTTTGTCTCAGTCCAGCCCTGCCAGTGTGTTTTCAAAGCTGTATGACATTGTGGTATATGAAGGTGCTACAATGTACCTCTGATCCAGTGGCATTGTCTAACTGCATGTAGAAATTGAATTTGCACCAACAAATTGAATAAATAACTCAGACAGATTTCATAAATCTAAGATCATTTATTTTTTTTAAGAACCAGTATAGAAATGAAATTATACATGAGTACAGATACAAAATATGTCATAGAATAAGCTGCCCTCTGTAAAGAAATATCCTTCACATTATTTGGGAGTGATGAAGGGGAAACTTTTAAAAAAAAATTTATCAATGGTTTGGCTCAAATGATTGCACAAGCTAGATCCTTATTTTATAAAGTGAATGAAAAACACATCTCATTTCACAGGAAGTGAAGGAAAAAATGTCTTCTGTCATTAACAAAAATGTTTATTAAAGATAGGATGGGAAAAAGTAATATAATGTGCTCTCAACATTTTCATTATAATTTTATCCCAATCACCATAACATTGTTATTCTGTTACACTGTAATTGGTAAAGATTAACTGACTTCTTCTTCCACGCTTTCTGTACATAACCACTCAGTGTTTCTTTATTCAAGTGAAATTTGTCCTGGATTTCATGTTGCATAGTTCATGCAGTTCACATACACTACAGAAATGTATTCTTAATGCCCACTAATTGCGTTAATCATATGCATTTTCACAGTGATATAAACAAGGGTATACATTGGTAATTAATCATAATTAATCATTAGGGTCTGTTCGATTCTGGCTTTTTTTTTTCATGTCACAAGACGAAATGGAGTGTAACTGGTGGCCTAACCCCCCCACAACATTGCCTACAGCCTTCCTCTTTAATGCTGATTGGGCATTATATTTCCTGCCCTGTGTGCCTGCAGGCTGCCAGTGTAAAAAGAGGCCCGGCTGCTTTAACGACTGCTTTAAATCGCTTGACAGGATCAAGCTTCCAGTCGCCTTACAGACAAATTTCATACACTAATTTCCTTTAGGTGTCTGGCAGACAGATATATGGGCTAGTTTTACAGTGCACTTATTTTAATAGCCAGAATAGCTGTAGCTACATACCTCTGTGACCCTGGAATAATAATTTCCTATTACTCGAATATCTATGTAAAATTTCTTAAACACAGAAAAGTGAACTATTTGCTGTGGCTGGTATTCCGAATCTCATTTTATCTCTTGTTACAACAGGACACAGTAAATAAAGTGCATTTTTATACTACTAATGATAGATAATACGTATTTTAGTCCATTCATTTTCGCCCATTAATCTACCTCTTTTTAATTCGTATTCTAATCTAGTAAACAAATTAGAATCATTTCTATTGAATCTTGTTTGCCTGACATTTGAGAAAATGTATTGATTTAACTTAACTGTAAGTTAACAATACAAATTTACAATCTTTCAGATCAGAGTTAATTTTTTATCCTGTAATTGCAAGTTTACAGTTGAATTAACTATGTTTCTGCTTCCTAGGGCATCCCACATCTCCTAACCAAGTCACACCAGCACTGCGGGCGCTTAAGAGTGCTGAGAGATGAAACTTAGAAATTATGATTTGCATATTATCTCACAATTGTATAAAAACAAAGGTTTATGGCCAAGTCAAAAAAGATGTATTGTCACGATATAAATGGCTTTATTTGCTTTCTAATAGTGCTCACCATATTTGCATGATATTAACGCATGTCTGAGATAAAAGCTGCAATTGCAAGATAAATCTGCACAACATTTTCTCATGTATGCTTTTGTGTTGACTGATTTATTTTTATATTGTGTGTAATTCATTGAATAACCCAAGTTAATTCTCTGATTTTGCTCGTATGTGAATCTGTTTTGAGTTTTATGCCCTTCACACACAGGCTGCTCATTTAGATTAGTTTGTAACTCCAGATGTTTCTTTGCTTACACAATGATTGAAATTAGGGGAAAAAGAGCATTCCTCTCCTTTTTTTCCTCACAAACTGCTTTTGGGGGAGTATGTTCCCTAAAGGAATTCAAGCAGCTTAGGCTGATCTAAGGTCAGGGTCTTTTGGTTTACTTTTGTATAAAAGAACATCATGTTAGTCAGAAAACAATAACACAAGCAAGTTTTCACTTTTCGTGTATATATACACATGTAATATTACATTCACATGCTATATGCAGTGTTACAATTGTATCAACGATATGGGCGAATTAAAAATGATTAATACATTTTTAGAGTAAGTCAACTCCCTTCCTTTATTGTTTTGCTGTCAGGTGGCAGCCATTAGGGCTCAGCTCTGTGCCAGCCTACGCATTTCACTGTCGTTTTCCTGTTGTATGTTTTAGTGTAAAAACTCTGAGCTTGCAGAGTTGGGGACGTTTGCTCTAAAATCACCAGTACTATAGTACACTCAGTGCTACCTAACGCTGTAACAGACAGGCACGGAGCAAACACAACTCCAAAAATATCTTTTTACTGTTTAAAGTCGATATAAAAAAAAAAACATTGTATATACAGTACATCTCATAAGTATAAAAACACACTCATACATATATATATTCATATATATATATATATATAATTGCACATTGTGCTAATACAGGAGGTGCCTATAGCGGCGCAGAGGTGGTGATGATGGTATGGCGAATCAGTGAGAGAGAAGCAAGGTTTGCAGGATAAGTGCTGGTTCAGCAAGCATGCCAGAGCAGTATACGGAACAGGTACATATCTGTAGTGGTGGCTCACAAACGGGCATGCCATCCAGCTGCTTCCTTAGTGGCCCTGCAGTTTGGCCTTCTTCATTCTAAAAAAAAAAAAGGAAAACGCAGTTAGTATGATGTTAAATAGCAGGAACATACATTTTTATGGCATCCTACCAAAATTACAAAGACCTGTGCTAATATTGAGTGCTAAAGCGGCGTGACAGTAAAGAGAAACAGGACCATTTTACAGTTTGCCAAATTCCGAACAGGGAAAGCACTTTAAACATGGAGTCAGTGATGTTAGCCATGCATCGCAGTAAACATGCCAGTGTCTTTTTGTACTTGGGGTTTGTACTTGTATCTACATAGTTAACAGAAGGTCTGTGCTTTCGCTATGAGCCTGACAGTGATGGAGCTATTACACTATTCAGTAGCCAGATGAATGGCAACTCTAACAAATCTGAAAACTATAAGGACAAATTTGGTTTATTTCAACTATCTTACAAATCAAGCGTGTTCCAACTTCAGGTTTCTTTATTTAAGGCAGATGTTTAACTTCCCCTCACTCTGACCGAACATTGTGTTCCTGATTGCACAGTATAGGCACATCAGCACCTAGCGGCTATTCAGAGGCACTTGGGTCTATTGTCCAGTGACAATTATAACTGTTTTGTTGTGCAGACTTGAGTGTTCACACCTTTTATACACTGTTTACATCTTATTTTATGCTTAGTGGACACTTTAAAATCTCCATGTGATCTGTGGATGTAGCAGTACACACATTTTCCAAAGGATGGTTAAAAATTGTTTTAAAAAAAAAAGAGAAAAAGAAAAAAAGACTGAAAGTGTAGAGAAAGTCTAGGAATATTTAGTGCTGTACAGTAACATCAATAAAGTCTCCTGAGATGCACAGTGAAATATATATGCCTTTTGAAAGTTCCCTGATGTCATAATCTAGCTCTTTCTGGTGTTTAAATCAGGCACATAGCATTACACAAACCAAAAGTTTTAAAAACATGATTTCTGATATCATTCTGCTAATACCATTTTATATGAATATTGCATAAAATGCAGCAGGCCACTATATTTTACATTAATGTTAAATTATACAGTATGTAATAAGCATGTCATAATAAGTGTATACAGTAATTTCAGCATTCATTTGTCATTATGATAATCTGTGGTTTGGAGACCTAGAAATCCTTTATGAGCTAAATTTAGACACCCAGCATGTGCGGTTTGGCCAACAATATCTGAGGAAACTGAAAAATGGGTATAAATCTGTATTTTCTTCAACCATTCCACAGCGTGAGTGCATGTTTTGCGTTAGGACAGTAGACATGGGCTGGTAGGAATTAAAATGATGTTCAGCAGCCTAAGGTATACATATTTCACATCTGCTTTTGAAGTTTGAGGACAGGGTTCATGACTAAAAAGCGCTTGGACAAGGACATTTGTGGAAATGTGAGAAACAGGAAAGCAGAAATGCCAGTTATCTTCAGTTACTTGTTCATGTGACTACTACGCATACCTTCTATTTAAGAAAAAACCCCAAAGAGTGTGTTTAGAGAGCTGGTTGATCTCATGTGGACATGTGGATTACATTTGGTAAGTCTGATTAGACGCCTGCTAAGACGTGAAAACAGGGCAGTGTTGAAGTTTCTCGCAGATTTCCATTCTCTGCTCATGCTAAAGATTTCCTACTTACTTTTCAAGGGCTTTCTCAAGGTATTGCTGTAGCCATTTGGTCTCAGGATTGAGGCACACCTCTTTATTGCTTTTCAGTTTGGCACTGTTGGGAGAACATAGAAGAAAATCATTAAAGAATACGTATTCAGTAATACAAATTCTTCTATAGCACTCATCCGTGTAATATTACATGTCTTTAAAAGCATTAAAGCACTTTGTCTGTTGTAAAGAAGATCTGAATGCAGCACAATAGACATGCCATAGTCAGCGCTAGTCATACAAAAGCACACATAAACAAGGGCTAAAAAGCTGAAAAGCTTACTGGCGCTCACTGAAGCAGTTACTTTTCTCCTCTAGTAAGTGATATGCCATGGCAGGCTTTTATTGTCTGTTATTGTTCGTCTCGGTCTCCTTTCCACTTTCTTATCTTTGTAGATTGTTATACAAATTGTTGGCATCCTTTAAACTTTCAGCAAAGACTGCTAAAGCTTTGTGAGATTCATGTGTGTTCTAGTAACAATAAATCCACATTCGGTAATCTTAACTGGATGCATTGAGTCTTAAACGTCCAGTAAAGGTCACACATTCAGGACAGCGGTCTTTATAATCCATTGAGGATCTAGAACCCACCAACAGGAACCAAGTTGCTTTCATAACCTTATACTTTCTAGGGTTTTTTCTTGTATACCTGGTTTTACTAATACGTTACAGAATACAACCATTTAAGACGAATCACAAATAAATCAGGCTCCCACCAGACACAGTAATCTTATTTAGTTTTTAATGAATTCAGTTAATTCAGTAATTTAGTTCTTTATTAGGAATGATTTTTTAAATATTGCTTATAGGAGAACTCCCAGACTTCACACATTAGTTTAATTTTCCCTTAGTGCTGTGTCATATGGGGGTTCACACTGTGCACTCTTAATAAACGCTATAGATATATTTTTTGATATTTTCTAAATTAGGAACTGCTCCAGAGCCTGGTAATTGCATTCTATATCTAGATTTTGCTAACAGGAGTAATGTGTGTAAGGTCTCCAGACAGCAGGTAGTAATTACTTCACAGCAAGTGGCCAACAAAAAAACTGTGGTATATAATGTTACCAGTTTCACTCATCAAGACAGTTTTATAGTATAGTGGATGGCTGAACATTGAGTACCGCTTCTGATGTGTCCTCTGGGGACATCAGGATAAGCCGTGTGTCAGTTACATAGGTCTGTAGGTCTATCTGAGTATACAATGTGTGCACAGCTGTGTCTATTTTTAATTTTGCTTTTAAATAATTAGTTTCAGTGTTTTTTGTTGTGTTTTGGATTGGAGGAACATCCTCTACACTGGGCATTTTCGTTCCGATTGTGGTGCTTACTTGGAGCATTTTCATTCCAATTGGACTTTTAAACCAATTGTGACCTGAATACAATGCGTCATGTAAACAGGGGTAATGTTGCCTCAGCACTGGTTAAGGTGAGTTTTAGGTGACTGGTGGGTAATTGCTGAATGGTATATTTTCTGCCGAATGAGATACATAAAAGGTTATAGAAGACTCTAATCAGCATGCAAGGATATGACATGTCAGAAGGATTTTCAGGCACAATGGTTGAGAAAGTCCTTCAAGTGGAACCCTGTGGCAACTTCCTGTATGACACAAAACTACATCGAAGTCTAGAAGCCCACCCCCTCCTGTAGCATTTTTTTTCTGCATGTGTATAATTGTGAGAGCGTGACCCACAGGATAATGCCAGACAGGGGAAGCCTATTCCATCTCTATTCACTGCTCCTTCAGCAGCAGGAGATTGATGGTGTGAAATGATGGGTCGAGGGGTTCCGTAAGACACCCCCCAAGAAGTAGTGCTGCATCAGGATCAGTGGGTGTGTGAGAAAGATAATGTGGTTGATACTCACATGACTTGGAAAGGACAGTTGGGTGTGTGGACAAACTTCAGCTCACGGATGTTCCTCTGTGAAACCGTGGTGAGTGTAGAACGGCACCAACACCTTTCGACCAGGCTGATTGGCTTGGCTATGGAGGGTTAAATAAAAAATTTTAAAAAAAGACGTATTTAAAAAAACACAGTTAAAACACAATGAGTGTAGTATCAGACACAGCTAAATACAAAACACCCAAACAAAACATTTTCATATATTTTTTCATTATTGTGCCATAGTCTATTCCTGTTAGAAAATATATTATATAAATATAAATATATAGAAATACGTAGAAATACTGACACTATTCTTATTATTATATTTGTATAAACCCAAAATCGTAATCAATCAAAACAGAATTAAAAATTATTCAAAATATCAAAACCACATTTATTTATAACGGCATCAATTGCAATATTCTGATGCTATGGTAAGTGGAATTAGTTGTTGAGTAGCACTGTGTCTTTTATTCCATGGTAATCTAACATGTGTGGTATATAAATATTTAAACACTTTTAAATAGGGAATGCATCTAATTCAAAATGAAAAAACTTTTAATATTATTTGTACACTCATTGTGTATGAGTGTAGCCCTTAGTAGTTATTTGGACTGATCATCTGCTCTAGTGAGAGCTGCTGCATTGCAGGAGATTTTAAAGTATGATTGCAACACAAATGATAAGTCTATATCTACTGGAAATGATTCATAACAAATATGTTAAATGATTTTTTTTCTGAAAAGACTTTTGTTCTGAATATAATTTTATTTTTTCATTTTTTGAAAAAATCTGAAGAATCATTCTATTTTTATTTCTTCCCCATTCTTTGTGTTCTTCAGCCGTGTTTGGAGACCTGCAACACTAATTACTGAGCTTTACATGGGTATTTGGCCTTTTGCTTTTAAGTGTGATGCAAAACAGATGTGCTCAATCACAGAAACTCCTAATGATGATGCTTTGAAAAAGCTCATTACAGGTAGTTGTAGGTGGAATAATTAACAATACCACAGTGCACCGTTAGAATGAATTATGCAAGATATGACTGGTTAAATTCATAATCTTGTTAATTGCTATCGTTACAATTTCTTCACAGCTGGAGGCATTAAACTGAAGGCTACAAATAAACATCTTAAGGAAGGAAATCATTTGCTGCTAAGACGCTGTGTAGTGCTGGTTGTGCAACTCGTTTCACTTTAGATGGTCTGTCTTTGTTGTCCAATCCACATATTCTGGTAATGGTTTATTTTTTTCAGTACAACGCGGAAAACGGTGACAATTACGACTGAGTTTGTCACAGTCTGGCAGAAATTGCCATAATTATATCCGCATTGCAAGGTGTTGATTCAGAAGGGATTTGCAGTATTCTGCAAGGATGTTTTGTGCCCCACCCGCAAATGTGCACGTACAGTAAACAATGCGCGCATAATACAGCACACGTGTGTCTTTTACGCACAGGTATTGCGCAATACCGTCAGTGGAAGCATACGAATGAAAAGTGTTCTGAGCGTATTGCGCACGAGGACATTAAACACCACCAAACTCCTCGTCCTATGTAAACCCTTCGTGTTGATTTAAGACTTGCAATGTTCGTTCGTCTCTGTACAAACACTTCAGGCGTGATTTGAACACTTTTCTGCCTACGTGCGTAAGCAAGCCGCACGTAGTCTAAACGGACATTGCCCACTCCCACCGAGGCACAGGGGTGAGAAGTACCGGCACTGAATCGAGACCATTTTCGACCCCTTTAAAATATGCAAACGCCATGCCAGGTAATCTATCCGTATTGTTATGCTAACGTGAGATGGATAGAGTCTCTGCGCTTTTGTCCCACTGAAGTGCAGACTGGCGCTATCTCTCACTTTCTCTCTCTCTCGGCTGTTTTTGTTCTGGATCCTCATTTGGGGGATAATTAAAAGAAAACAAAGACAGTGACAAATACACACGTTAATCAGACGCCTGTTACAGGTCAGGATGTGTCTCAGCGCGCAGGACGGTTTGGAAAATGATGTTGCGTTAAACTATTTGAAACCAAATGACAAATAAAATCTAAAGCGGCAGCTCGAGCTTAAGCATACAAAGCAAGATAACATTGTTTTATTCATAGCATGTTGAAAGTTATAATCATAGTAGTCGAAACATACATTGTATAAACCGACGGCTCATTGCCAATTTTTGCGTTACGCGCCACAATTGCGCACACAAGCAGACATCAAATAAAAAGGAAAGTGGATATGTCATAAAGTCAAGCAAATTTTGCATAAGCTGATTCCTAAAGTACGCGTATAATGAAGCAGTTACATATAAATTAGCACCAATATCTTACCGTCTGAGGCAAATCCATAGATAGTCACTGTTACCAGAACTGCCACTAAGACCACTCTCACATCCATGTTGCGTGTGAAGAAGAGAAACGCACTGCAGAGAATTCCGCACTGAGGAGATCAGTGGCCGCGTGCGCGTGTTAAACTCACCCATAGCCCCTCGACACCCCTATCCTGCCCCTTTACACCGACAGAGTGGGCGTTCACTCTGTGATTTACCGCCTCCTGGCATCCCACGTACACTATTAAACATTTTTGCCTTTATATATTGTGCTTGGCTTTGCTTACTTACTCTGAAGCGTGACGTTAGAATTTATTCTTATTTTCTCTCTTGCTGTGAGCCCTGGCTGTAAACCAGATCCCAGCCTGACATTGTATT
>JAOUQX010000033.1:10724742-10743811 GCA_028566295.1 Liobagrus marginatus
GAGCAGGTGAGGTTAAGGGTCTTGCTCAAGGACCCAATGACGGTGGCTTGCCTGGTGCGGGGCTTGAACCCCCAACCACTGACCTAGAGCCTTATACGGCTGAGCCACCACCACCCCCCAAAGTACAGCTCTTTCTCTCCACGAACATCACAGAGTTTTTATTCATTTATCTATTTATTTATTTTAAATAATTATGTGCCGCGGTCCGTCACACCTTCTCTTTCTCATAGCAGGCTTTAGTGTTGTGTGCCCTATAAATTTGCATCTGTTAACACTTTACAGCACTATTTGGCATCATGTTGAAAAATAAAAGCATTTACGGGTGTGTTCTAGGTGCATCTTTGTTCAGGCTGTAGCTGTCCATCAAGACTGCTTGGACATAAGAGCGCTTAGCTTTATTTTATTATTTTTTTCCGCTTTCTTCTGTTCTTCTGTTTTCTTTTATTCCAAATATCCCAAATATATTTTATTTGTTGTTAGAGACATTGTTTGACTTATTCGTAAGTCGGTTACGGGAAAGAGTGAGGTTGCATTTAGATACTATTTATAGGCTTTTTTTCAGCATGTGTTGGAAACAGGCTGCATTATTAAAGGGTGAGAACGTTGCAGGACGCCACTTCTTTCCTAGTGTCCTTGCTAGTCTCTCCCAAAAACATGTATTTTGGGGAGCACTGTTTACCCAAAATGTCTACATTGTTTCATTTATTTTGATTTCTTTTCCCTCCAGTTTTGTGTGGTTCCTAATTTTGTATGCACAACCGTTTTATAACATGGAAGTCTTACAACGTTGTGGTAGTTTCTCAGCTCATTCTTCCACCTTGGAGCCGCGCGCTCTGGTTACTTCAGCGAATGCCAGGCCATCCGGACACAACTCCACAGAAACAGTGAGAAAGAGATAGTGGTAAGGACATGGAAACAAGAGAAGGATGAAGGGAAGGAGGTTGTCTCCAGTGTTTCTAGAGCTGTGTTTAATTAGCCGCTCATAGTCACGCTCTGGTCTCAATGAATTAAGTCTTCGCACTTTTTTTTTCTTTTTTCTTGGAATTAAATTCTAAATAAGTTGGGAAGATGCACAAACTTCCACTGGCTATGTCACATACTATATACTGTATATCCTGAGTCTCAAGAGATGAATAGAGTAATTGCCTCAGCAGTTTATACATGTATACATATTCACATTTGTCCGCGTGTCATTAATACATTCATAGCAGAATAGATTTTACAGACAGCAGAAGCAATGGTATCGTATGTCATTTTGTTTGTTAAAAGGATTTCATTAATGAAGGTTCATAAATGATAAATGTTTTGTAACTTTCCAATCCTGTGACACAGATACCTTTAGTTATTCTCTAATCCTTTTGAACGTGTAGTCAATTAAGCACAATATTGATATGACAAACAATTTTATTGCTGTTTAAATAATTGTTTTTAGAATCAATTCTTATATTTTACATGAATCTGCCCGTTATATAATCCTATTAATATAATACTGGGCATATGAGAAGCTTTGGC
Source organism: Liobagrus marginatus (assembly GCA_028566295.1). Lineage (NCBI taxonomy): Eukaryota > Metazoa > Chordata > Actinopteri > Siluriformes > Amblycipitidae > Liobagrus > Liobagrus marginatus. Next base: position 10,726,255 of record JAOUQX010000033.1, read on the forward strand.
TGTCATGGTCCAGGTGATGTGGTACGACTATAGAGCTGGCACGACTATAATGTTTAGGCAGCTGTGCATGTTAGGTATGCGAGAATGCACTTCAGCATGAATCAGCAATCTGGCATGGTTGAAGCCCCCTGCTCCTGTGTGGTGGCCTCCATAAAATCCCATCCAGATTTCCCCATGTTCTTATCATGATTGAGAGGGCAAGCATCCACAGGAGGTCCTCCACTTAACACCAATTTGCATCCCTGCATGTGCTCTTTGATGTAGCTATTGTAGTAGAGGGGGGGGGGGCTTAAATATGTGCACTTTTCAACTTGCCCCTACGCTGCACAGGCACAGGGACCAGACCTGGCAACATTTCCGATTTGAAGGTCATAAACTCTCCAAACAAGACAAGCAGGCACCACCAACCATCAACAGCCTCACTACACACAGTTCTACAGCTAATTAATCTTTACATCTTACTTAGTGTTATACAGTCAAATATATTCATTTAATAGTCCATATCGATGGGGAAATATTCATTAATTCTTAGCTTGATGTCTTTAGTGTAAATTGCTGAACAATAATTATGATTATTCTTTTATTCATCCAGAAATAGTCCAAAAAAAATATGGCCGAATTAAGAAATGTAAAATATAAGAAATAAAATTATAAGTATTACATTTTATGCTAATTTCATTTCATTTAATGCTGCATTACTTTTTGAGGTCGATATAAAATAACTGTGTGTACATCACTTCAAATGAATTCAACAGTGAGATGATAGTGTCTAAGCCAAAATCCTTTTTATGAGCTATTTAAAAAACTTGTCATGTAGCCATAGCCTGAAAAGATGATGTTGCCAAATAGGCATCCAGAAGGTGTTGACAGTGCCCACTCATCTCACACAGCACGAGCTCTGACCAGAGGAACGAAGATCCTTGACCTGATACAGGAATTCAAACTAGAATTATGCAGTGCTGACAAGCCAGCCCAAAGAAAAGCAGGCCACTGTGGGACGTACAGAACGGATGGTTTCAATGCTTATGCCATAAATACGTTAGTTAATGCTGTTGGAGGACACTTTTTGTGGGAGAAATTTACAATGAGTGTCTGTTCGTTAAAATTATTCCTTATACCAGTGCATTATACTGATAAACTATAAACAGATAATAGATTTTGGCCTTTGGATATTCAGCGAGATCCGTCTGGCTGGCAAGGTTTTGTTTAAAAAGGGAGTCATTGCTGGCTTGTTGCACACAAAAAGGGGCCTTCTTGTTAGGCCTCAAAAACGAACACAAGAAAGAAATGCTTGGATACCACTTCACTAGAAGGAGAAGGGTCGTCTCCGGATACTAACAGAATTCTGTTAACCCCTGACTTACAACACAAAAGCTGTCATTGTAGCAGCGGGCTGGACGGGCTCATTTGGGGCACTATGGGTGAATGTAAAATAAGGCTTTCTTCCTTTTTGGCATTTGCATTCACTCTCCTTCTTTTATTTTATACAAATGTAAGAAGAAGCTATTTATTTCAATTTCAGCTCCATTAAAACAAATTATAATAGTCCAGAAGGCCTGCTGAGAAAATAATCGTCTGTTTTTTTTAGTGGAGGGCCTGTTTTTGAAAGTTGGTGCTGTGAAAGCCTGAGTTTCAGCTGTTGTCCTTTGCCTTGAATCCCATTAACACAACATGAAGAATAAACGTGTTTGCAGAGGGTCACAGCCCTTGAGCGAACCCCCACTTCTTTTTCCCCCACTACAGGCTGCCCCATGTCACAATGCGATTTACCGGAGGACAAAAAGAACGGACTGGCAATGCTCTAACTGATTAGAATTTGGCTTTTATCAGGCAAAGGCACAGACAGGTTGTGACTCCATGTGGTATGAATTACAGCATTGGTGAGAACCAACAGGCTGTGAAGCGGATGGTGGAAGTGGCCTCTGCGATGTCATTTCAGCATTTTAACTGGCCAGTAATCTGTAACACAAGCAGCCAGCGATGATGGAGAACGCTTTATATTGTGGAGTGCCATTGTAAGAATCTTATTAAAACCATCTGTACCGAGGATCACCTCCCGGCCTTCGGATTGCTTCTAAAAACGTAACAGAATGCCACAGGAAGCGCAAGAAGTGTCTCTCAGTGACCCTGGTCCAGGTGTAAGAGTGGAGTAAGGAACTGCGTTCATTAAGCATCTTCTCCCACTTCGTGTTGTGTGGGTACAATTCTTAAGAAGCTGTTTTCAATAATCCAGTCGTGATTTGGCAAATATATTTTAATCTGGAACAAGTTATATTTAGCAAACAATATCAGTTTTCTGTTACAGAGACAAAGGCAAATGAATGTTTTAAGAGGATGTTGTTGATGATTGATGGTAGTAAACCAAATCCATATACGTTGCAAAAGTGATTCAGTACTTACACTGATAAAAAAAAAAAAGGCCTTTTGCTTTTTTTTGCTGTTGTTAATTTGATCCTTATTCCCTGCTGGTAATGTTCTTTTTAAGAGTGAAATGCTCCCATCGCTGACTGTAATGAGCTCTTTATTTCGCAGCTGTTTTCTAGCCCGGGACTTGTGTAGCTGTTTGCGTCTATCTGCTTGTCTGCTTCCCTGCTGTTCCAGGCCTGTGGGAGCAAACTAACTTCAGCACGCTTTCTCGCGCTGGACAGTAGACTCTGCTATGCAACCGTGAGCCTAATCAGCCAATTTCTCAGGACCAATCTCTGCTAAAATGTGATGCCTGGTGATATATATAACACAGAGCTGTGCCTTGAGAAGCCCTCCCTGTGTTTATGTGTGACTCTTCAGAAACAACCCTTGATGATGGCTAAGTGAGGAGATGAGCACTCTTATAGAAGAAGGGGGGAAAGTGTAAGGGGAAGAGACTATGATCATTACAAGAGACATAAAGCCATAAACTAAGTGATTGACCACATGAAAGGTCAGTTTAACCTCACATTCCACAACAGCTCTCTAGACATGAAAACCTGTGTTTGCACGAAACAGGATAATGAGTGTGGTTTACTCATTCGGGTTTTATGATGACTAGCTCTGTACTCATATAAGAAGCTCAGGTGTTAGAATGTGATTCATTTACTTTCCTCTTTCACTCTAAAGTCTTGTTTGTGGCAGATCGCTGTAATTATGTTACTACGATTTTTAATCCCTTTATGAATAATTTCATGGGAATTCTACCCCCGAGGTTATATGCTGTTATAAATAACACCGACATCCATAAACAAATGTGTTCTTCATAATCCTAAATATAGCAGATACAGTAAATCAGTTGTAGTCATCTATAACTGCCGTGTATGCATCCAAGAATAACAAGGTTGTTTTTCACACAACCGTCTAATTTTCTTATGAAAAGCATACTAAATTAGCAGTGATCTTTTGTTTTTTTAGAAAGTCCTTCCGAGAACACACATTGAATATTAACCTCTGGCTGGACGAGGACTCCTCAGCCGTTGCACAAGAATTGGAATTCATATTCCCTTTGGGTCGACCAATTCATATTTGTGCAGCTGCTGAAATGAAGATGGAACATACTAAAGGTGTTTCCAAAACTAAGCAAATATTAGGAAAGGTCTACCGTATTAACATCCTTGTGGTGGCAGAGGTCAGAACATATCTGACATCTCACATGTGCACAAAAGGTTTTAAAATATTTGTTCCTGATTTATTAGAACTTTAATTGAACATGAATCAACAAAAACTTTAGAATCGATGGTGCGCTTTAAAGGCTGATAGCGCTGCTTATGTAGGAGGCAAAAAGAAAAAATATCTCATCCCGTGTAAATCAGTCCCTTAAGCAAAAAGACTAATTATAATGAAGTAAAGTACGTTTGACATAAAAAATATAATCTTGTAATGTTGAGATTTGTACGTACTTTGGAGGTCAAAATGAATGTAAGGTGTATGAAAGTTTTTGTGTTTGTGATTAGTGTTGGAATGAAATCACTGACTGTTAATGGCACAAAGGAAATACTTGCTTTCTTAACTGGGGTTAGGCTTCAATTTCCCCTTTAAACCATATTGCTCTTAGCTGTTCCCCAATTAAGCTCAGCAAAGTGATATTAACATTCCCCTCTGGCTGAGGAGTGGAAGATATGGCACAGCCTGATTGTTTTACTGCCCTGTGAATGAGGGTCGCTTTTACCAGAACCAAAGAGCAGAAGCTTTACTTAGTGTCCTGTCAGTCAGTGAACCCAAACACTAAGGTTTATCTCACCATTCATTGTTTATCACTGTTTGTTTTACGGCCAAGCATACCTAACACTATGTTTTGCCATGATAGCCGTGCAGATAAAACACTATAAGCTCTTCTGCTTATATAAAGGAGGGCACGAGTTAAACTCTTACAATGGCAAATCTATCTACACTCGCAAATCAAAACTTTAGCACATGAAACAAAGAGACCGCTTCTCTTAACCTATGGGATCAAAGAGCTTCACATCTCTCTCTCTCAGCGTAGATGTCAATCAAAGGAACGGAGTGTTTAATGTGTTGTGTTTAGGGGCCTCCAGGAACTTATAGGGTTTCAGAGAATAGACACCCGGGCCAGGAAACGAGCATCATAAGCACACGTTCAGTAGATGAGGGAGGCATGATGGGTCTGTCGGCTGCTTGGTGTTTTATAGCCGCATAAAAAACACATGGATAAATAAACCTTCTCAACACTATAGTGTACTATAGTATACACTTTGTTCCGTGTGTTGAGGTTTGAGGATTCTATTCTTTTTATGCAGTTCTTTTTCTGTTCCTCTGACTCTTGTCTACGGTTTTTTTGTTTTCAGATCCTATTTATCACATACACATACATGTAGTGAAATGTTTTTATTCCACATATCCCAGCATATGAATTTTAACGCTGGGGTCAGAGCACAGGGTCAGCCAGAATGAACTGCGCCCCTGGAGCAAGTGAGGTTAAGGGCCTTGCTCAAGGACCCAATGATGGTAGTTTGCCTGGTGCGAGGCTTGAACCCCAACCCTCTGATCACTGACTCAGAGCCTGGGCTGATTGAGGCATTGAGCCACCACATCCTGTATGCATAACCAATTCATATAACCGCAATTATATTTTCATAATCCATTTTACATTTTACATCCCTTGACAATCCCTCACTCTAATTAAGATGATGTGTGTACATGTATATAACCTTTATCCGTATGCAATGCATTTATCTCTTTCAAAGTCTTACTTATTTTGGCTTAACAAAACGTTATAGTTTAATGCTGTGGCTTATTTCAAAATGACTGGACAAAAATCCACAGTGACAATAAACTTTATTTCTTTCTTTCCTTCTTTTTTTTTTCTTGCCCACTAATTAGTAATAAATTGACCACCATTAACGAGAGATAAGATGGGTAAATATTTCATTTTATTTCAAAAATATGCCATGATTTATATTTTGTTATGTATTATCTAAAAAGGGGTTTATGCTGTGCTCACTTCAAATATGTAAACAGAAACAGCCTGTAGAGATTCCCAAGAGACGCTAGGCTTGAAATGTTCTCGCTATGCAACATCAGCCACTGGAACTAAAACAACACTATACCATGTTTGTACACAGCCTTGAGACAACGAATCCTGGCCAAAAATATGCCGCAAAACGAGTAGTGTGGCCTATCAATCAAAGATCCCGAGTAGCTTTTGTGTTCTTTCTTTCCGTCAGTGTTTAAGGCTGATTATTGCCTTCCAGCAGGATTCACTGCATATGTCTAAGCGTCAGATCATTTGGATCTTTCATGTCGGATTACACAGAGAATCCTGTCTGATCTTATCACAAAAATGGGGTCCACAACCAGCCGATAATCCAGAGATCGATGGATAGATTAATATTTGTCAAGATGACTTTTATGGCAGAAAGCATAAATATATTACTGTATGTATATGAAGGTTACTTATGCAGATTTGATTTAGATTTTAAAATAGGTTGTGTTACATATGCAAAAGTTTGTTATTGCATCGGTACTCAGAAAAAATCTTCATTAGCTATAAAGGGTTTATTAGTAAATGTCAAGTTTCAGCACCCTAGCTATTACCGCTAGGGTTGCTACTTTCATGCAGAAATCAGTGCAGCTTTACTCGATCATGTCTGTAGTTGTTTTATATGAACAATTTTACGCTGTAGGAATTTTCAACAAATCTTTCAAAGTGGCCTCTAGGTTACTACTCTCATTTCTTTTTATCCTAGTCACTGGCTGTGGGGGTGGACAGCCTGCTAAAGGTTGTGTCCTATTAGTTTGTTAATGTTGTTTTTAATGATACTCTAGGGCATAATCATTGTTTGGTTCATGCGTTTAGAGTTTTTTTTTTAAGTGGCCTGCACAGAGCGCTGACCTCAACCCCACTGAACACCTCTGGGATAAATTGGAACACAGACTATGTGCCAGAACTCGTTGCCCAACAACAGTTCCTGACCCCACATATATCCTATGGTTGAATGGATAAATCTCCACTGACACAATATAAAATATAATGGACAGCCTTCCCAGACATGCGGTGATTATAAAGACAACAAATGGTAGCACTAACTCATATGGGTTTAGCTTTCAGGCGTCCGCGTACTTTTGGCCATATTGTGTTTATGGCTTCTGGCAGTGCAAAAGGATTTTTCCGTTAACTACGGTTACTTGCTTTTAGATTCGTTGTATAAGTTTGAAATCTGTGTCATATTGTCCAATATTTTCCGTTATGTTGTACAGATTCATAGCATGTAATCCCAATAATGTTCATGTTGTAACAATATCAAAGGTAAAAACATTCAAGTGGGAAAATGCATATGCATAAGAAAAACAGTCATATTTATCCACGGTTGTTTACTTAAAAAAATAATAATAACAAAAATCTGATATACTGTAAATGGACGATTTCCTGGTTTGGTTGGTTTTCTTGTGTTTCATGTCTGGACATGGCACTGTTAAACATCCCACGATCATAAATGAACAATGGTATTCATAATGCAAGAATATGTCAAAGCTCAGACTCACTGGTCATAAATAATGGCATCTTGTGATGAACCAGTACATTCAGATTAACACCTGACTAGACAGTTTAAGCTTACATAACTAAACTAAATATCCAACACAGTCAGCGAATCAAAAATTAATCCTCTGGTAAACACCAGCTGTCTGACAGCACGTGAAAATAGCCTACGTTTTGTTGATCTTACATGTAATAACAGGCTGGATGTCCTTTTCGGAACATCCTTTTTCATCCTGCTTAGCCTGGTGTTGCACAAGTGTGAGACATGAGCTGTGGAGGACTGTAGTGCACCCGTAGCTCCACATGCCCCGGTTCTCCTGTTTATTTCTCTTGGCTCCCTATGTATGTATATATAAATATTTTTTCCTGTATTATGCAACAAAAAAAATGCTCACATGTCAGCAAAAAGGCAATTGTGCATTCACCATGTGGGTTAAATTATGTCCAATTCATTCTGCATTCCTTAAAACGTAATTGGTTGATAAACTACCAGTATGAAATCGCTAAATGTAAAATCTGTGGCTTTTTGCAATGGAATACTGGTTTGCAATCATCTTTGTGTGTACCTCAGGGTTTCTTGTTCCTGGTTTCCACGCTTGTGGCATTTCTTTATTTAATGGTTTATTTAATGTGAGCTCTTGCTATAAAAAACATGTGAAGCATGATTTCTAAGACCACACCCTAAAGCAAACATCATGTCAATATGTTAATAGTTTGTCAAATGCTTTGCTTCGCTTAAACTTAATTTCCATACCTGTAGGCAAAGTTCACTGCCACGCTGGGACCGGAAAGCTGCCTTGGGTTATTCAGAATAAGTTACAACCGTAGAGGTTTTTAATATTCAAATATTGCGTTTATTTTAATATTAACTGTACAAGATATATACATGATTTCACTTCAATTTATGACCATAACCATTTTAAACACTGATGTTGACAACCGGACGTGTCAGATTTTCAGTTTGCTACAACGTTATGAGGCTCATGTGCTCTCCATGATCCCAGAAAGAATATGGAAGCTGTGGACCTGAAACATAACCCATGTTTATATGAAAACTCAGTGGTTAACGACATGTAGTGAAACTTTCACTTAGGACTCTACGCAAGCTTTAATTGAGCCTTAAAATAGCAGATATTTGTGGAAATTATGTTAATGCCTTCCACAAAAATATATAGCCGCGTGCGTTCATGTTTCATATGGCGTGTCTCGCTTGGCTCAGAGTCGCTAGTTCTACAACAGTGTTTACCTAATGTCTGACTGTAAGCAATAACTACTATTTAAATTGTCAGCCTATTTACAGTGTCAGGGTGGTGTTGATGTAAGCTTTGCCAAAAAAAACTTACTTCAGAGAAGCAGACATCACAACTAATTAAATCAGCATTTTGCAACTACCAAGAAAAGCAATTAGAACAATATGGAGTAAGTATTGTTCAAGGAGACCTCGTCTCAGCCCCGATCTTTGCATGAAAAAGATAAAACGTTCCTTGTGAGATTTAAATAGTTATTTCAAACACTTTTTTTGTTTTTTGTTTAACGCCTTAAATATTTCTTTTTGGCAGAGTTGAAAACTGAAATTCACTTTTTAATACATCACATTCATTTTTTACTGACTGTGCATTGCGCACCACATGTTCAGTTGTGACATCTGAATTTCCAAACGCTTTTCAGCATGTCTGAGTAAAATCAAAGAAGGAAGAAAGTGAGAGTGGGGGAGAATATTGTTTAAATTGCGGCCATGACCCCTGTGTCTACCTCCCTCTGTGAGGTTAAACTGGGAGGTCACTGATACTCACCTATGCTCTGGCGGAGGTGATCAATAAGCGCGACTGTGTCAGGTCTGTTTTAGTCGACCACCAGTGTGGAAAGCTTTTTGATGATCCTAACAATTTGATAAGCGATAACCATAAGAGTTGGCTCATGCAAATGTTTCATAAATTTGCATCATGAGGTCGTGAACCTCTGCATATTCTTCAACACACAAAGTCAAACGCTACTTTATTCATATGCTTTCACATTTTGAGATTAAAATAACATTTAAACCGACAAAGGAACTCATTTTGCTCATTCTAAATGTACTTTCCTAAACATTGTATTGAAGATAGTGACACACTTACAAAATGTGCTTTATTGTTATCCCCAGTTATGTACATGTGTCATTTTATTTCTTATGGCTGGATTAAAGTTTAAAAAATCAGAAGTGGGAATTTACACGATTACATCTTGAAATCCTTGATCCTTGCTAAAGGCTCGAGCAAAACATTACGGTCTCCTTTAGTGCTTGTTTAACACTTTATGGGGTAGTTTCCAGTCGGAATCTATTATCCCTGATCTTTGCATTTTATGCTCAGTTCCAAGTCTTAGTTCACTTTTTGTTCACGTTATGGCCAGTGTAGTGGCTATAAATTGTCTTCTTTTTTTTTATGCAAAGGATCCATGTAAATAACCCCATTGATATGATATGACAGATTGAGTAGACATTTTGTAAATGTAAGCACTAATCGGTGATTCAGTGAGCCTTGGAGATCACTACTTTTCTGCCAGTAATTCATGACTGAATGCAGGACCTGAGTGCAGAATCGTGTGTCGTCTATAGATGACCATACTGGGGAAAGTGACAGTGCTGGAAACGCTCAGCTGTTGCTGATTTTGATTTTGACTCCAAACACACACGTATTCAATAAAATTCACAACTATAAGCCAAATGCACTGGGGAAAAAATAGATTCAAAAGTGCCTTGTGCTCTTTTTAAAATACAGAATGCATTCCAAGACTTTATGAGCCACATGCCTTTTAGTACTTTGGCAACTTTTACTCTGTAGTGTATTTAGGTTTTGCATACCCCACAACACATTTATGATACACACACTTAGTTTGTGAAGATGGATGGATGGATGGATGTTGATTGTTTTGTTAACCCTATATAGCAGAAGTAGCATCATATAATTTAATGTTGGTGGTGGTGGCTCAATGGTATGGCTCTGGGTCAGTGATCAGAGGGTTGTGGGTTCAAGCCTTGTACCAGGAAAGCTGCCATCATTGGGTCCTTGAGTAAAGCCCTTAACCTCACTTGCTCCAGGGGCGCCGTTCGTTCTGGCTAACCCTGTGCTCTGACCCCAGCGTTCAAATTCGTATGCTGGGATATGCGGAATAAAAACATTTCACTGTATCGTATGTGTATGTGATTAATACAATCTGAATTTGAATTAATATAAATCATATAAATTGTAACTTAATATTCTAAGCTTGCATTAGTACACACTAAATTGTGATTATTCCAGCGTTGGTGATCTCATGCTGCTAACACAATTCTCCATCAATCATTCCTAAGCCCTTTGTTCTCTCACCTGGTTTGAATAAATGCATCATTTAAATAAATAAATTGTGATGTTACGGTGTGTTTAATACTTAGATAAACACAATTGATGAATATCCTGGCTAATTATTATATCCTCAAATTACAGCCACCTGAAATTTCACCAGCTACTCTTAATCATGTTTACAGACGCAACTTTTTTTTTGTTTTTTTTTGACTGATGCTGTTATGTGATATTCATCCTCCATTAAAACGGCATCAATATTTTCCTTTGGGAAATGTTTTTCTAGTACTTTCCAAGTCAAGCTTCATGTCTGTAAAAAAAAAAAAAACAGCTCTGCGCATAGTGTTTGATTACAGCAAAGGCAAACGCTTGTATTTAATTCTTCCTCGCTGACAGTGTGGTCTGTACCAGGTTAATTCACGCTCATTTATTTTCATGACAAATCAACCCTGTGGCTGCAGAGCAGGTCGTTAGAGCTTCTTCTCTTCTCCATGTCCTTGACTGTAACTCTCTGGACATACTCCAACACATGTTAAGTAATTTGTCATTGGATATCTTGACTAAACATGACTGGAACGAGAGATAAAAATAGACCAAATATATCTATCTTTAGATCAACATGGATTCAGTTAAAGGAAATCAGCTATATACTGGTTCCAATTAAAAGTATTAAAAATATTTTTGAAATTGGTCTAAAGGTAATAGTAATTAATTAAGTAAACCAGTGCCTTATAGAATAAAAAAAGTGCCTTATAGAACTAATAAACCAGTGCCTTATAGGTTCCTGCAATAAACGTTGAGTTCCTGGATTTTAAAGGTTTTTTTTGATGACATGCAATATCAGTCAAATAGTATTTAGTTTTGTGTACTCATACACTAATTACATATTTAAAGATTATTTTAAAATAATGTTTGGAATAATAATCTTAAAATATTTTTTTAAAATCCTGATTTAGAGGTAAAAAAAAAAAAAGGCAGTCATCATTAACTGCATAACGTACATACTACATAATATGTTCAAAGTTCAAAGTTCAAAGTTTATTTGTCACATGTACATCATACGTGGTACAACATACAGTGAAATGCTTTGACGCATTATATATATATATATATATATATACACACACACATTTATATATTGTTATATAATATATATGCTTTATATTCTTATTACATATTTCATGGATAGGGCGATACTCATTGAAGTTCATTCTGTGTAAATCAGTTATAGAAAGGTAGTGCTTCAGTATGTTATATATACTGGAAAGCTAGGGATTCTTAAACAAAGTGACATTTCTTGCACGTTTTTTAAAGAAACTCTTTAGCTTCAGATTATATGGCTAATATATCACATATTGGAGACATCTCCACTCCATCTGTTGCGCATATTTCTTACACTTCGGTGTCTACAACAGTGCTTCTATAATAATATTTATACCTTTTGGCAGGATTTAAATCTCTTTAAAATTGTGAAGGTCCACTCCATGATGTTTTTATGTTCTGGTATTTTGTGCTGTCGATATTAAAACTGTAGCTTGCACTGTGTTTAAAAGAAAACAAACATGCAAAAAATAATCATCTAAATGGCAAATACTGATTAAATAATAATTCATTCATTCATTCATTGTGTACCGCTTATCCTGTTAAGGGTCACGGGGCGCTCACATTCACTCCTAAAGACAATTTAGTCTTTGGAGTCACCAATTCCCCAATGCCCAATCGCATGGGCTTGGAGGTGGGAGGAAAGTGGAGTACCCAGGGAAAACCCGCGCATGCACCGGGAGAACATGCAAACTTCACACAGAAAGACCCTGGGTGGGAATCGAACCCATGACCTTCTTGCTAACCACTCTGCCACCGTGCCACCTGATATATTATAATAATAATAATAATAATAATAATAATAATAATAATAATAATAATAATTCTTAATGATTATTATTGTTGTTATTATTGTTATTTTTATTATTATGATTATGATTATTATTACTGTTGTTGTTGTTATGCATTTTAATATTTATTATGAATGGACCCAGTCAGCCTTTGGGATTGCCGGTGTTGTGTATTGCTGCATGTAGCACAGTATTAGTATGAATCATGTTTTAATGCCCTCTACCAATTTAGAACTTAAACAAAGTAAAAGAGATAGTTTTCTGCATTTGTGTAATGGATCATCAAAATGCAACCAATTTAAAGTATAAACTCCTTTTTATTTTTCATATTTTACATATACTTTGCTCCTGAAATATGTAATCCATTGTACCAGATTATATCCAGAGTGAAACATGACTGACTTAGCAAAATTCTATTCCTAAATGGGAATAATTAACCAATAAATATATGCTCCTTACTGAGTTCGAACTTAAAGACAGGAGAAGCTTGTTAGTTAGTTAGTTAGTTAGTTAGTTAGTTAGTTAGTTAGTTAGTTAGTTAGTTAGTTAGTTAGTTAGTTAGTTGGACTGTTATTCATTACAAATTCAAAATAAAAAAAACAGGATATTCTGGTATTGTTGCCATGTTTTATATTTATTTAGCTTTTAAACGATCATTTTGCTGTCGTTTCTGCTGACTACAACATCAAACCAAATTCTTTACAAGTTTTTCATTTCAAGACTTTTGTATGGTTTTAATAGCCGGCTTGTTCATTGTGTTCACATGAACATTGCCCTCAAATTCAATTCCCACTTCAATAGAGCCTGACTCATCAGATAAGCTATCCGAAAATCCCCATTCCCAAACCTCCTGGGAAATGTTTCTCTGTAACTCATCAGTAGCCCAAAAGCCTTCATTTCCAAGAAAAAATACAATAAATGAACATTTTCCGTAACTTTATTGCACTCCCAACCTTTAGGGACACAAACGCATATTTGAAATAAATATTATTTTTGTAATAAAATAACTAAAAGTACATTTTAGTGCAGTTTGGATTTGCTTCTATCATTTAAGCTTTTCCTTAAATTCATGATGAAGGCTCCTGCTTCCTGAATTGACAGCTTGGCCTATGATTTTTCGTTTTTGTTTGTCAGTGAAAGATAAACCGTTATGCGGTCATTTGATATGGTATACACTTTTAGAGAAAAAATAGTGCATTTAGTTGATCGTTGTACAGTTTTGCCCTCCAAGCCTCCTCAAAGTGTTCCAGAGTTGACCTTTTCTTAAGAATGTAGTGTTTGAAGAGCTGCTGGACCTGATAAAGATTCTGTACAGCAAATTTAAAAACAGCTGCACACTAGGTTGGAGGTTTGTGTTTCTGTGATTTTGTGCTGTGGTGGGTCTGGCTTGGTATTAAACACCAGACAGCTGCCTTCTCTAAGAGACTCCACATGCGGCCACAGGCTTGTCATCAGCAATGCCACTGCTCATTTGCCATAATTTATTTACTATAGCTGAGAGCCCAAGTCAGTCCTATTACTGTATCGTCCCTGTGTAAGGTGCTATTCTATAAGGCTTTTGGCTGCCACTGAAAGTCTCTTGATTATGAGGTTACATCATGAGAGTATTACTTCAGCTATTATAGAAAGCTAGTAAATTAGATACATATGTTAGTGTTGCATTATACCACACTCTATTGCGTTCAATAACAGCAGCTTGGAAGTAGTTCAGACTGTAATACGGGGGAAAGGTTCATATTGATCTGCTTTAGTATCAACTAATTCACAGAGCTATAGGGAGAAATGTATCTGTACGTATTTTTATTTAAAAATGGAAAAATCCATTTTTAAATATGTTCCATATGTATATATGTATGTGCATTTCTTTTGCACACACATATGCACAAATTGCACAGAATGTATATGTACACTGTATATTTATATTATATTATATTATATTATATCATATTATATTATATCATATTATATTATTGTCATATACATATTGCATATAGATGTACATTTGTAATTGGTAATTACTGTACTTATTGTAAATATTATTTATATGCAACCAGCCCCCCTGTACACTTTCTTTCTCCCTCACCCCTATTTACAGTAAACTTTCGGTCAGTCGTCAAAAGATTTCACTGTATGTTGTACTATGTATGATGTACATGTGACAAATCAACTTTGAACTTTGAACTTACCGGTATCTGTTTTTACAGAAACGAATAAAAGGGTGAAAAGCTATAGTTATACGAAGAAAAAAAACAGTGAAATATTTTGGTAATTTATGTAAAGGCCTTACACAATGCATCACATTACTCTATTGTTGATCATTTTCCTTTAGCAAAACCCATCCTGTTTGATTCCTTACACAAACACTTATTGAGTGATGTAAATGTGGCGTTATAACTATATACTTATATATATACATAATATATTTATATTATAATTATACTAGATAATTGACTAGTGTATATTATTGTGATTTCCCATATTTTAACTTAACATGCCCATGGACAATATCTGGTCGGCCGCCAGAAGGCGGCATTGAGAGACTGGAGAAAACGGCCGTGGACTGTGTGTTTGTGTGTGTGTGTGTAATCCCCACCTCTTCTCTGCCCTGATCACACACACCTGCAATCACTAACCTCATTACAACACAAGAGGTTAAATACCCCTCACTATTTTCCTTCTGTGTGTGTCCTTGTCGGTGTTTTGTGATTCATGGCACTTTGTGTTGCTTGATGGAGAAAGTGTTTAGAGTTTGTGTGTTCACTTAATAAAAAAACGTCTGCTGCAACTGTGTCTCGGCATCGTTACTGCCCCAACTCTGCTCCGATCATCACATTATCATAATTAAATACAGATTTGGTGTTAAATAACAGAGACAGAAGAAATTGTAACTCGCAACTTTAATTAGTGTATAACAAGCCAAAAAATTATTCATACCATCACCGCCTTTGAGGTCATGTTGTTACAAAACTGACCTGCTGTGGCCATGTGTCATCATGTCCCTGCAGCTGAAACTATAAAAGTAAATCCAGAGAACAATGTAGTATGATATGGTTCCTTGCCATTTATTCTTTTCTTTATTTTAATACTGCACGTAGGGAGGTTGTATTATCGGAGCCAGCTACTTTGTTTTTGTTTTGATCACCATAGAGCATGTGCTGAAACTTATTTCGGTTTTCAGTATTGGGCAAGATGGCGCAACATATGGTCATTAAGACAACTGTACTGTTCATGTTTGAATAAATGTACCATTGGCATGCAGATTGTGTAAATTAAGAACATAAAAGATCCCAATGCACTTTAACAGCCTGTCTCTACTTATTATTCTGTTTTATTTTACTCTGAGGTCTGTGCAGCAGTATGATTAATGTCTTCAGTGGCATAAGCGAGATCATAGATGAGACTGTTTAAAGAGGTGGTGGAAAATGGCAAAACTTTCATGCATCATCATTCATTTCTAAATCATTTTAGATTGAATAATTGAAGACATTATTTTTAAAAATTATAACTTTATAGTTAAAACTGCATTGTTAATGATGTAGCTGCAAGTCAGGCAACATACAATTCTATTAAATGTTTTTTATTCTTATAGTTGTTGTTTTTACCTGGAGGGACAGTAAATATTCAAATAGTAAAATAAGTACCGGTACAAATATTTCAACATAGTTAAAGGAAATATATTTCCTGGAGATCTACTAACTTATTAAAAATTAAATGACTTCACACCGGCATGTCAAAGGCCACTTCTCAGCCGTCTTTGAGTGCTCTTGTTAAAGAGTTAATATCACATTGGCCAATAAATAAGAGTCAAGCTAAAATACTAGTTTATATAAGAATAGATTTATTACCTCTCACCCTTCTTTTCGGCAGTGTCAGGGTATCTTCTACATAATCACCAATCAAATAAGACATGGCTCACATAAAATATAATATATGATCATTCTGCAAATATTGTAGAATAAGTATTATTTGATTTGTATATAATGTAATAATTTAATTCTGAAATAAAAGACGGGTGCATGTAAATATGCTTTGCCATTTACAATATCAAATGAATTCCAAAACGGCACTGACCATGCGTTTACATTTATACATTTATATCAACAGAAATGATTGTTCTCTGAACTACCAGTAACGACCAAACATAGGATTCTCAGCTGCAGCTGCACACTCTGTTACCCAAGATGAATGACCTGCTTTGGATGTGAGAGGGAATAAACCTCATCTGATTCTGAAGGGTGTGGTGACGCAATGGTATAAGGCTCTGGGTCAGTGATCAGAGGGTTGGGGCTCAAGCCTCGCACCAGGCAATCTACCGTCATTGGGTCCTTGAGCAAGGCCCTTAACCTCAGTTGCTCCAGGGGTGCCGTTCGTTCTGGCTGACCCTGCGCTCTGACCCCAGTGTTCAAATTCGTATGCTGGGATATGCGGAATAAAAACATTTTGTGCATGCATGCATGTATGTGTATGTGATAAATAGGATCTGAAAATGAAATGAAAATGAGATTCACACTGACACCAGATTCAGAAAAAAAAATTCCAAAATGTCTGGGTTATTTATCCTGATTGTTTTTGTTGCTTAAATGCAGTGGAGGAAAAATATGGACTGAATCAAGGTTGGAACTCACCAAATCTAGTTTGTATTTTGCATTTGTTTATGGCTGGTTCCGATGCCTGCTGTTTGGTATAGGCCAACTCACACATACATACATGCATACATACACATACATACACACATGTGCATACAGTAATAAAGCATGACTTTAAGCCAGACTGAAAACAAAGCTAGCCTTGTGTGTGAAAGGAGATTTACATTTTTCCACTCAACAGGAGTCAAGATACAAGCTATAAAACGGTAGCATTTTTTCCAGGAAAATTCAACACAGCTGTAACTGTTCTTACCTTTGCTTCATACTGTAGTTTCCAGAAGGTCTCATCTGGTTACTTATATGAAAGTTTTTACATTACACAACATTTCCACATGCTTCGTAAAGTCTTAATACATTTACTTATAATATGATTGTAATTTAATACATGTTGAGGGTGTAAATTGTTATAACATTTAATTTATACTTAATGAACAAAAGTCAGGGACACCTGACCATCACATCTGTAGGTGTTTTTTGAACATACTATTTCTGATTTAGTCTCACTCTTACTCCGATAATAACCTCAACACTTCTGGAAATGCTTTCCATTAGATTGTGGAGCATGGGATTGGTTCATTTAGTGCAATATTATTAAGTTCAAGTTCAAGTTCAAGTTCAATTTTATTGGTCACATATACATTAGTGAGGTGATGGTGGCTCAGTGGGTAAGGCTCTGAGTCAGTGGTCAGAGGATCGGGGGTTCGATCCCCACTCCAGACATGCTGCCATCATTGG
>JAOUQX010000033.1:10762780-10774850 GCA_028566295.1 Liobagrus marginatus
TCTCTCTCTCTCTCGCTCACCCTCTAGCTAAGAGGATAACGGAAATCTTCAATCATGAATCCTGCTCAAATCTCCTTTGTCAGAGTGAATGTAGAGAAAGTCATCTCGAAGTGAGTTCAACTCTAACACAGCTTTTCATCTTCGGTCTTTCCGATGTGCTGACCCTAACCATAACCCTTGTTTTTTTTTTAAATACTTACTTAAGGTCAGAGCTGTTAACCATTTTGAAAACCTATAACTGCTACCATGAAGGAAAGGGTTTTCAGCTTCGTCTCCGAGAGGTATGTGGAAACTTTGGTACCGAAAGTTCAATTTATGATAACTCGTAGATATTGTTTACTCTCCTGGTCTTGTGCCCGAGGCTTATAAGCTTCAGGAAGTAGTTTAGCTGATAGCTTTCCATGTTATTAAATTCTATACATGGACTTCCTGTCAAACCATGTCATTTGAAAAAGATTTAAGATAGGCATTCTTTAATCAAGACTTATTGAATTATTATTGTTTGTTTCAGTTTTTCAAATTATTGATCAAAATATATGAAACTTTTGTCATGGAAATCCAACCTTAATGGATTATGGAGACCAGATCAGTCAAAACATGTAGTATAACAGTTTTTATTCAAGTATGAAAGTGTTAAAGTAAAGAGATTAAATGTTTTGTAAAGTGATCAGAGTATTAAGGCAATTGTTAGATCTAAGGGTGCAGTATGAGACCAATGTTAAGCTAGGTTTCAGAGTGACACACTTTGAATCATCAAAGGTCTTCTAATTATGCAAACAGTCGTACACACACACACACACATAGGTGCACAGACGTTCTGTCGCTCAAAACAAACCTTCACGAGGAACGTTTATCCGTGTTTTGAGAACACTCCGAACCTTCTAACAAAACTTGTCTTGGTTTTATTTGTTTATTTATTTATTTCAACAACAAAAAAAAATTTGTACATTCATTAAGACAAAAATGTCAAGTCTGTAATACTACTACTACTAATGATGATAATAATGCTATTATTATTATTATTATTATTATTACTGTTCAGCATTGCATGTAGCAAGTAAGTGAACCCTTGAAGTGAACGGGCTCCAACATGATAAAACTCCTGTGTACAAAGCGTGGTTCCTCAAGTCAAGAAGCTTTTATTGTCATTTCAACCAGATAAAGCTAACACAATACATAGTGGCATTCGTCAGGACTATATAACAGGCTATATAGAACAACAGAGGGTCAAATAAGAAAACACAGAGCTACGTAAAAAAAAAACTAAGACGGACAGTTAGCTGTTGCACCTCCTATCTGTATGCTGAATGTTAGATAAAGGTGCATGAAGGTTATAGCAGAAGAACTCGGCCCAAAATCTAGATAAAATCTTTCTCAGAAGAGTGTAGAAGCTAGCTCAACCAGAAGAGTGTAGAAACTAGCTCAACCAGCAGGGTTCGTGTGGTGTCCACATATTTTTGGCCATACAGTGTGTACTGTATGTTTCTTTACCAAAAGATTTGCCGCAATCTACAATTTGCACAACAGGTATATTTATTCTTTTACGGTACGGCGCTTATAAATGTTCCTCTTTGAGAGACTTCTTGAAAAGATTTCATTAATAAGGAAACATCAGTGCTGCTTGACACGTGTTGCTTCATGTTTGTTTTTATGGGTTTTTTGGTTTCGTTTGTCATTTGTGGACAATAGAGTCACGGGCATGTGAAAGTCTGTAAATGATAACTGTTGTCACGTGGTTCGGACCTGCTCTGTTAGGTCAGAGCTGAAGGAAATTCCCAGCATGCAGAGCTGCTTTAGGAAAGCGCTTAATCTTAATGCGCTTCAGTAAGTTAATCATGTGAAGTGATTTTCCACTGACCTGACACTGATACTGCTGTTTACTGTACAGTTGATGAATTTAAGTTAACAGAACTTCAGTTCATGAAGTATTATGATTAGTATTCAAGAAGCATGATGGTTCTAGTTGATCAAGTCCAAATGCTTTGAAAGATGTTTGTTACAGTGACCTTACATAATGACAGACTTGGAATGGAGTTGGATGTGAGTCAAAGGGTTAGGCGTTAAGTTCATGGATGCAAAATATTAATACAGTAGTGAAAAAAAGAAATAGAGGGGATTTTATGATATCATCTCATATCATATCATAACAGATATACACCCATACAAATCATTCCTTTACTAATACTCAAGAACCGGTGTAAAATGATTATTAACACAAAGGGTAATTCAGTCAGGCTGCTTTCGTCAAATGTTATTATTATAATGATAAATGCATACGGTTAGTGTTTGGCGGTATGGATCTGTTCTGGGTGAACTCCACGCGCCCGTCCGTGCCGCCCTGCTGGACAGAGCAGGGTGAGCAGCAAGTCAAACCCCCCTTGGGGTACGGAACAGATCCGGTATCGTACGTACATGCGTACGTAAATCGGTCTTTATTACATTAGTGTTGTAGCGCTGAATACGCCGGGAAAGCTGATGACTGAATTTCCTGTATGCTGCAGGTGATTGTGAGCGGACGACCGTTTAGATTAGTAATCCAGTTAGGTGGAGTTGGGGATGGGGAGGGAGTTGATGCAGCGTGCCGCTAGCGATAGAGAGGCAGAATGAATGGGGATTTAAATGGTCGCTGTGATAGGTGTCACCACTGGATTGGTGCATGTTATGGAACAGCTGACTGTCAGCTGGTGCGAGCTTGACTGACGCGACCTGCCTGAACTAATGCGATGCTTGATTGTAAGCTTAGGCTGTAACTTAACTGTATGTATGTATGTGTGTGTCTGTGTGAGTGTGTGAATGCTGTCACTGCAGCACATCTCAAACGCTATCTTGCGTCTATCTGTCAACATACGCATGTCTTTCTAACATGTCTAACTCGTTTTAGCCCGAGTTATTAGCTGCTCATTTGTATAAGGTAGCGTGTGGATGTTAACGTTTAATAAACAAGTTTTTGAGTTCCTGCTGAACCTTTACCACTTCTAAGACATTTATGTGAATAAGTAGTAATATTCATCTAATTATTGGCCGCAAATATTGAAACAGCATAATATTAAAGCAAAGTGCATTGTGGGAAAAATACGTTAAGCAGCTTTGCAACTTAAGGGAAAGTAAATATATTGTGAACACATGTAATGGCACCTTGTGTGTCCTTTGTGGTATAATGAATGACTTGTCATACTTCATAACCTTGTCATCAATACTCAGGCTCTTATTTACTGAAGCACAGGCTTCTATTTTTGGATATATAAAAACATCTACACTTCTTATTGTCTGGACTGTCAATACTTGACAAAAGAAGGTACAACATGTGGCTGATGGGGTATTTAATAAATAAAATGGGTGAATAGAAGGCAAGATTTCCTGTCTTTTCTGAAGGAAATAAGCATTAATTTACTGAATAGAAGCATTCCTCAGTATGGATTAACCGATTTGCTCTATTTTGCGGAGACGCAAACGCAGCTAACATCTTTCCTTTATTCAATGAAAATAAACAAACACCCTACGCTTTCAAACATAACGTGCCGGGCAAAACAAACACGAACAATAACAGACACCGAACACAGGACGAGAGAGCGTATTTATGCTCAGTGCCTAATTGGTTAACACTATGCAAGTGTGTGTATGTGTGTGTGGGTGTGTGTGTGTGTGTGTGTGTGTATGTGAGTGAGTGAGTGAGTGAGACAGAGCACGAGTGTGAATTACACACAACACACAGATAGTTCACGCCCGTCTTTGCCGGGTGTTCAACGCCAGATATTATTCATGGGCATGGCATGTTGATTTGTTTCACAGTATATTGCATCAGGTATATATGGTCTAAATTACAATAAAGCTTCTTGACTTGACTTGAGTAAGAAGTCTTGAACCATGCTAAATCTATTGACATTTTCATCTCAGTTTTTTCTTACTGTTTTGTTTTGAACCAAAAAACAATAACTTTTGTAACAATTGGTTTTTTTTTTTTTGGTTGATTGTTCCTAATAAAGTGCCCAATAAATGTGTAGATCAAATAGAAGGAGATTTGGAATGTGAAGTGTATCGTAACTCAAATGCATCAAAAATCTATGTGAAATACTGAGTTTGCATGCACTAAGACAAGATTCATTAGATGATGGTCTACAGCATGTGTTATGTTTGTTTGTATGTTACCCCTTGGTTTGTTTGAGGATATGTTTTTTTTAATGTCATCCTCTCCATTCAAACCTCTGGTCACAAATTGCTCTTGAAATTGCAGCCTGTAATTGTATGGGGTGAAAATATTAAGCAATGTGGGATTTTATCCAGCAGAGGGCGCCTACCAACCTAATAATATGTTGTCTTCTCTACAAAATATTGGAAAAATCTTTTCATTTGTTTTTCCTGTACACCAAAGCCATAATGGTGTTTAAGATGTCTTTCTCTTTACAATTAGATATGATTTATATTATCCTGTTGCCTAATTGTTTAAAAAAAAAAATAGATTTGAATAATTCTTTAATAATAAGGAATCTTTAGGCATGTGTATACATGTTTATATATATATATATATATATATGTGTGTGTGTGTGTGTGTCGTGTGTGTGTGTGTGTAATAGATTTCCTTCAATGTTTCGTTTTTAGTACTGTTTATGTTTTCATTGGTGATCCTTTCACTATCAAAAAAGTATTTATGGATGACTCACAGAAGCCTGGTTGCTTACATCACACTCAAATGATCTAAATTTTAATATATTGCCGTGTTGCATGCTAAGCAAAACGATTTGTTTTAATATTATTAAAGCCGTGGGAATACTATTACACAATATTTCTCACTGTTTTATTTAAATAATATTCAAGTTATCTATTTTACCAGTCAAATGATATGTAAACGTATATAAAGGCAGATGATCATGTCTGTGTTGGCCGGTACAGAACCCCCTTTATACACTAATCATTTTCAAATAAGCTGCTATGTTATTTTTTTCCTATTGTATTACTTTGTATTGTTACACCTGATATAGGCATCAGTGTGACTTCCTTTAAGGGTGGTTTATAGAAAATTATTATGTATACATTAAAATTAAGAGTGTTTGGCTCTTAATTTTGTGATTTCTTTTTTAGTAAAGGAGAAGAATGTTGGAATGTTGACTTTTTTTTCTTTTCTTTTTTTTATGTTTTGTTAAAACATTTTCAATCCAAATTGGTAAATAATAGTATTTGATCATATTTAGCATGCTTGTGCAGTCTGATCCGATCTGTGTAGCTTTTCAATATTAACATAACATTAGACATACGCTCTGAGATTCATGCTTATAGAATAGTCTCTTTTTTCATATATTTATTCATATACATTTCCCTTAAAAAAAGTGATGATTTTATAACTCCCTTCAGGGAGAGTCGTGGTTCTTAAGGTCCAGAATGAGTTTCAAAGGAACACAACAGAAAAAACTTAAGGTTTCCAGATTTTTCCTTAATGGAGCCAGCCAATGATGAGTCATTGTACTGTTGGAAAATATTGTGTGTACCATATTGCTTATAATATTAAATAATCATTAATGTTAAACTATTTTCTGTAATCAAAATAAGTTCCGATTAATAATGACTAAAAGAATTACAGAAATGTTGTTATGTGACTTTTTGCACTTTTAGGAGAGCATTTGTGCAGTTTGTGTGCAATCTGTTCATTGGATTTCAGAAAACATACCGGCGTTTTCATTATGTGCTATGGATTTCTATTTGCATTATATAGATCCATTTAAAAGATTCATTTTAAGATATTTAAAAACGGACACGTCCAAAATTGTTCATTTTAAACAGCTAGTTTATTTAAACATCTAGTGCAAATGTAAAAACACACACACACACACACACACAAATAAATTAAACTATTATTACTTTTGCATACAACGTCCTCCAGTGTATCGTTTCTCAGTCCGGTGCAACATGGTTCCGTTGTGTGTAAATGATTACAGTAACTTCAGAGCAACTGGCGCACTGTCAGTCCTGCGCAGATCGTCTCGAGGTGCGGCTGATTGGGTCTGTGCAAAGAGCCAGTCCAGCGGGTCTCTTTGGCTGCTGAAACCGTGTGTGAACTCATCTAGACACTGCGTGCTTACACGTGAGCGTGGGGTCCTGTAGGAGCAGTGAAGTGGGCCGCCACTCCCCGAGTGTTTTTCCAGAGGCTTAGAAACTAGACGAAGTCTCAGAGTCCTAACAAGCCGCACAGGGCCGTACGCAGGTTGGGCCAGCTTTTTAATGGAGTCCACATACTCCTCCATAGACTGTGTAGAGCATCCCGTCTGTGAAGCATCCTCATACGTCTCTGTTATTGTTGGCAAAGGAGCCACAGATACCAACGTTCTTCTCGGCTTCATGCTAGAGAGACATGAAAACGTTTGAGTGAGTTACTTCTGGAGCAATTTCAGCATGAAATGTGTATACGTATATAGAAAGCGATATTGCAATCTGATGTAACATTTATGAAATTTCTAGAGACTTTCCAAATGAAAGCAAGCACTCACCTGTAGTAAATATAAGCGTTAGTCTTGGTGATATGATGTATTCCTGATACTGCTCTGTGTCAGGGAGCTGCTGTTTGTCTTAGGCTGTGAGTTAGGTCTGATCTGCTCTACAGGCACAGCCTTTTATACCACTGCTGGGTGTAAGCCAAGCCTCATGGCACTAAAAATAGCCCTGGACTGACCTCGCTCTCTGTGGAGGAAGTGTATGAGTGCTAAGCTGAGAGTGTGGAGGAAAATGTGATGTGGCAGATGACCATGCTTCACTGCTGCCGCTGCCCTGATTGTTTAGGTTTTAGACACAATGAGACCCTGGGAGTACCTAAATCGCACAGGCGAACACACACACACACACACACATCCTCACTCTGTCTGCTGCCAGCAGCATATAAACCACTTCACCCTTTTATCAGTTTACGGGGCCTGAGGGATCCATATTGGTTTATTGTGGTGTGGTGGATCATCATTTCAGGACTGGCAAATGTTTTAGGTACATAAAACAGCATTTACAATAGATCACAAATAAAAGATTTGGGATTTGTACCATTTCTTTTGATGAAATATCCGTGGTATGAATTGTTAATTGACTAATTAATAAATTGATATTCAGAAAATTCCTAAATGTATAAATCTGATGTAAAAATGCAGGCTGGTTGCAGAGGTTTGGGATAATGTCCATAAGTTATTGCTCCAACATTTCAGGAACTATCAGGAGCTGATGGTTGTGGATGTAACAGAGCCAGGTAATGGAGAAGTAATGCTTTTTATGTATTTGTAAGATGTAATTAATGGCTGTAAATCTTGTCATCTCTTAAGGTGTAACAAGTATATAAGCTTTAACTTATTATATCCATAGGTACTAATTCAGTCCAGGCCTAGAACTCAGAAACTTGCCATATAATTAAATTAAGTCACTTACATGCTATTTATTTAGTAAATTACTGTACTAGACATCAAATCACATTATGCTATTATGAAGCAACAGTGAATATAGTAAGATAAATATAATTTAATTTAAAAACTAATAACAGACTATTGTTTTAAAAGGGTTGAACAGTGAGAGTTATGAGGAATCCTTCCTAGCAAGGATTTAGGACACTGGAGCATGAAAGGCAGCTATGCTCGGCATTAAGGTTTAATCTGCTGCTTTTTTGTGTACATGCCATGTACTCACATGGGGATTGGAGGAGGATTATCCAGCTTGTTCCTGAAAGGATTTAACATGTGTTGCACGTGACATGTTTTGGTCTGAGCAATTACACTGCAGTTTGTAATCACATCACGGCCTGATGTGATCTTCTGAAACTGATTTTCAAAGATGGCTTGGTGATGGTGTGTTTTGGTTGGTGTGGAAGAACACCAATGTCTTGCACAAACTCCTAACCTCAAACCCCACTGGAAACCTTTGGGATGAACAGGAACCATGACTGCATCCTAGATCTTCTGACATAGTCTTCTGAGATAGATCTTCTGAGAGTCTCGGTGCCTATCAGGCTTTTGTCCTTACTACCAAATAGCCTGAGACTGGCCTTTGAAAACAGTACATTAAAGCCGAGGTGGTGAAAAAA
The DNA here is from genome assembly GCA_028566295.1 of Liobagrus marginatus. NCBI lineage: Eukaryota > Metazoa > Chordata > Actinopteri > Siluriformes > Amblycipitidae > Liobagrus > Liobagrus marginatus. The sequence goes on from JAOUQX010000033.1 coordinate 10,770,822, forward strand.
ATGAAACAATTTTTTGGTCATTTTGTGGCTAAATGAGAAAATCCCCAGTACGCTTCACAATCTAGTGGAAGGCCCTTCAACAAGCGTGGAAAGATGTGCTTTCCTCAGCCTACGAAGGAAGTAGAGACGCTGCTGGGCTTTCTTACTGTTGGAGCAGGTGTTGTGTGACCAGGTGGGTTTTCCTCCAGATGAACACTGAGGAACTAATGAACTAACTAACCGTGGTGGTTATTATAAGAGTTAGTGAGATAAAAAAAAAAAAAACTGTTCTTGGGGTCCCAATACTTTTGTCCAGATAGTGTATATTTTAAAATAAATAATGTTTTCTTTTTCATTATTGGCAGTACACCCAAATATATTAATATAAAGGAGAGTCCATATGGGAATATCGTCTGTATACATTTTAGGCTTTACAGTTACACAAACGAAGGCAGACGTGACTTAATACAACGCCGTGTCATGATTCAGTGTTATTTTCCGAGACGTGACCTAAGGTAGTTTGTCTGAAGCGGATACCTCCCAATGTGACTTTCCACTGCTCGAGACTCTCAAAACAGAAACGCTGAGCCCCTGGCTGCCTTCTAGCACGTAGACCTGAAACAAAACTTGCCACAACATGCACCAACAGGATTTCCTTTGTCCAACAAGAAGAATTTTAGACCTATTATTATTTCTTGTGTCACTGCAGGAAGGGGGCGAGCTGATCATGGAGGGTTTACTTAACATCTCTTGGGGTTTGAGGAGACCAATCAGACTGCAGATGCAGGATGACCATGAACGCTTTCACTTTGCCAATGCAGGTTTCTGGAGGCCAGAAAGCCCAGGGTGAGACCATCGGTGGGTGGGACTGAGCTACACCTACTGTTTACTTTCACCTTCATGAGACCTCAAACTTTTATCCCTTTCATTGTTTCACTTCTTTGGTCGTCTATTTGCACAGTTAATATTTAGCTAGAGGTGATACTTTTTTAAAGCACATTATATAAAGAACATATAGGAATTTAAATAAGAAGAATATGAGCGAACTGTCTTTCAATCCATAGCCTTCTGGTACAGAATGAGGTGGTCACTATTACAGGGGTTTACACCCTCCTCTGTCTGACGTATGAAATCCTCCTTCAATATGGGAAGCTTTTAAAAGTTGTTTTGAGATAGATAAATACTTTATTAATTCCGAAGTCAAAAGTCAAACATATATAAGTCTAAGACTCCAGTCATCTTGTCATTTAATAGGAAATGCAGTAGAAATGTAACTGAATTTGAACCTATTATAGGATGCAAATAGAACAGTTTGTATCCCATGACATCTTCAATTATCCCATAACCTGAGAGTAACTGCCTATAGTTAATGTTTATATTTTTAAACAGAATTTCTTAGAAAATGAAATTTACAAACAAGGAAAAAATTGTTTTCACACTAACACCAGTTATGAACATGTTATTTACAGCATTTGGCAGATGCCTTAATCCAGAGCAACTTTTATTCAGCTAAAGTTAAAGGGCCTTGCTCAGGGGCCCAGAATCCGTTCCATTAACATGAATGAAATAGAGCTATGTTGTTGAACTAAAGTGTGTTAAAGCCCCTGTTTACATTCTCTTTGCTAACAGGAATGAAAACCAACAAAGTCCCATTCATTTGTCATGTGAGTCCAACAACAATGAAGCAAGAAACAGTAAGTTTAGAAATAACTTGTAGCTTTTGTTTTCTCTGGACTTACCAACGATAGACTGGTATTTATTTATTTTTATCAAATGGGTTTGTAATAATCCTACATAATGCCTAGCTAAAAAAATGTGTCTGTGTTTTCCAACTAATACATTACTGTGTATACATGGCACGCTGCCAGTGATACTGTATCATCTGTTTCTGTGTATTTTTAACCATATTGTTTTTCTGGATCATTTATCCAGATTGACAGATTGTTTCCACCACGTACACATGTTCCGCAGGTGTCCATGTAGCTAATTTAGTTTTGTGTTGTTTTCAAATTTTCATGTGTTCCTTTTGAGATAGTGGATGTGTACACAATGCTGTTTTTAATGAGCACAAATGCTTTATTAAAAATCTCATGTGTTCACCAGGTTTGTCCTGTCTTCTGTAGGTGTTTATGGCCTTAGCTCAGAAGAAGAAACTCCTCAACTTCCAAGAACAAGAAGTGATGCTAGCTTCATGAACGTCCAAAGACGGTCCAAACAGCGATCCTCAGTGGACTTCCAAAAAGTTAAAAGGCATCGCTTCTCCATCAACGGACACTTTTACAACCACAAGGTAAGATGTTCTAAAACATTTTGAAATTTGATATACCACATTGTGGTGGTTTATTGGGTTAGAGGAGGTTAGAGTTCGGACTCCTTCCTTTGCCTGGAGTTTGTATCTTCTCCCCATGCTTCAGGAGTACTATGGTTTCCTCCCCAGTCAGAATAGATCAGTTGTAGTGTGTGGATGTGTGTGTGATTGTGGACTGCTTTCCTCCACTTTGTACATCCCTTGAGATTCCAGGTTCTCTCTAACCCTGTGTTGGGGTAAATGGTTAAAAAAAAAGCGACGTATCCATTATCAGTCATTTATTTAATTGATATATCTAACACTGAAAAGAAACGTATAATGCATAATAGATTAAGAATAAAGACATGAAGATTATTAAAGCTCAGTAGTGGTTGTAGGGAACTATGCGTCTGGCAAAGAGCCCTTAAGCTTTCACTAATGACTGTAGCAGCATGTGTAAAAGGAAGTGTTGGTGGTGTGAGTGTCCTGCGGGTTAGAGAGCTGTAATAGATGGATGGATGGATGGATGCAGGTGTTGAGAGAGAGAGAGTGCTTTCCTGTGCAGGCATTCCCCTGGCAGCTGCACATGCTTCACAAAGGCCTGTCACCTGCTTTTCTCATCAGCACTCCTCAAGGTTAGGGATTAGCCTGGTCAGTAAGGTCTTTCTGCAGATGTGGAGAAACTGGACAGGAAGCTGCATGTTTCAGTGGTTTGTCTTTGGAGTGGTTGCTGGTGGTGGATATGCTGCCCTCAAGAGTGTAAAAGTAAACTAACGAACAGGAAAGAAAGGGAGTTCTGCAAGAATACAGAATGTGTGTACGTTGACATACTTATGAGCTACATGACAAGACATGACTTTAAAAAGTAGGGCAAGATTCCACAAGTCTTAGTAATTTCTTATGTTGACATTTGATTAGAGGAAAGCCAAAAGTTTCTCCTCTGTTTAGGATAAAGATTGAGATCTCATGGGCAGGATTTGGTTAGCATTTAGTTGTTTGCTTTATTTGTGTCTCAGCGAATGAATTTATAAATAGAAATCAAATAATAAAAAGTCATTATTGATGTTCTTAATGAGGCAATAGCTGCAGTTTTCCGTTTTCATTTTCAGACCTCGATCTTCACCCCAGCTTATGGATCAGTAACTAATGTTCGTGTGAGCAGTTCAATGACTACACTACAAGTGCTCGGTCTGCTACTGAATAAATTTCGGGTATTGCATTATTTCCACAATACTTTCAAAAAGATTACATAAATGACCTTTCTTATAGAAGTAACCCTAAAAAATTCTTTATCTCCTTAACCCTTTATTAGTCCTCAAGCAATAAACCTTGTCATACTGTGTTACTATAGGTGGAAAATAAAGCAGATGAATTTGCCCTTTATATAGTCCATGAAACAGGGGGTAACTTTTGCTTCTTTGTTTTTCTTTGTTTCTTTTTCTTCTAATTTACTGCCAGTCTGTTGTGTGTACATGTATAATATGTAGAATATTATTTACAATTCAGAAAGGACCAAGATTAAAGACGATGAATATCCCTTGGTGTCACGTGTGCTGTATGGCCCCTGTGAAAAAATCGCCAAAATTTTCATTATGGAAAAAGATCTGGGTGAAGAGGTTCCTTATGATGTGAGTCTTTCTGCCTGTATCGTCAAACACATTGATATAGTCTGGTAACAATTATACATATATGCGTGGCAGTCTGGAAAACCCCATCTGGAGAACCAGATAATCAAAAATGACAAGTGTGTGTGTGTGTGTGTG
>JAOUQX010000033.1:10774950-10787805 GCA_028566295.1 Liobagrus marginatus
TATATGCGTGGCAGTCTGGAAAACCCCATCTGGAGAACCAGATAATCAAAAATGACAAGTGTGTGTGTGTGTGTGTGCGTGTGATGGTTTTGCCTGTAATGTATTTTGACACTCCTGCATAAATATTGTGGCAGCATATATTATATATCATACATTATACGTTCATTATTCATATTATACATATACTGTCTATATATAGAAGGGTGGTGATGGCTCGATGGTAAGGCTCTGGGTCAATGATCAGGGGGTCGGGGGTTCAAGCCTCACACGAGGCAAGCTACCATCATTGGGTCCCTGAGCGAGGCCCTTAACGTCACTTGCTCCAGGGGTGTTGCACGTTCTGGCTGACCCTGAGCTCTGACCCCAGCGTTCAAATTCATATGCTGGGATATGCGGAATAAAAACACTTCACTGCATGTACTGTATGTGTACGTGATAAATAAGATCTGAATTTGAATTTATAATCTAAAGCTTCATTAATGTTCACATCAACCATCAGATGAAGTGAAAACGGCTTAAAGTCTTACATGATTGTTGGTACCAGGGCTGGTTTGAATACCCAAAGAAATTCCATGTAAACGAGAGACTGTTCTAGGAGATCAACAGTTTCTGAAATACTCAAACCAGCCCTTCAGGTAACATGCCACAAAGATTATTATTCTTCATTTTTAAAGTTCAAAGTAAACATTAACTAAATCATTCGACCTGCATTATTTTTTCCAATGCATTGCTACACCTGAATGGCAAATTGGAGTACTACATACTGTATATGTACAGATATACAGTACAGGTAAATGGAAAGTCTAGTTTTCTTCTGTTGGTTAAGAAGGCTAATACAATCAGCAAATACAATCAGTCTGTCTAAAGAAGGGGAATTTCCATCTAAAGTAAATATCAGGCTCTGATGTTGTAAATATCTGTACAATGTTTATGTGAACAAAAAAAGGTCTAAATGTCAGGTTTATGGGTGATGACATCTGTTTTGTTTGAAAACGCATGGTCTGTAATTTAAAAAAGAAGCCTCAGAAAAGTATAGCTTTCAGAATTATATTTAATAACAAAACAATATTTGATCATGTGAAGGGTTTTCCCAGACTGCCACACAGAGTAAATGTATACATGTCCTCTAAATTCACGAATAAACTATGGAAAAGCACTGTTGTTTTTGAAAATATGGGATTTTGTTTTGTACCACAATACAAAAGAGTGCCTTTTCCGCTAGGTTGCACAGTACATACAATTTGAGATGCCTCTGCTGAATAGCTTTGTCACAAAACTGATCGAGGAGGAGGAGAGAGAGATTTCCAAACTGACAAAAAAGTAGGTCATATCGCACACGATAAACACTATATGGTCAAAGGTTTATGGACACCTTTCCAACACACTCGCAGAAGTGTGTGTACTGCAAATAATTCCTCTAGAATGGCTTGTCTATGTTGTAGCATTGCGTTATTTCTTCACTAGAACTAAGCGACTCAAACACTGTTCCAGCATGACAATGCCTCTGTGCACAAAGCCCCTGCGGGCCATGAAGACACGGTGTGTGTGTGATGGATTGTTGTAGTGTCCTGTACAGAGCCCTGACCTCAATCCCACTGAAAACTTTTGGGATAAACTAGAACCCAGCACTCCTCACCTAACATTAGTGTCTGAACTCACAAATACTTTTGTAGTTGAATGAACAAATCGAACCATCTAGTGGAAAACCTTTTTAGAAGTATGGAGGTAATTATAGTAAGAATGAGACTAAATCTGAAAACGGATATTCCGCCAACACACCCGGATGTGATGGTCAGGTGTCCCAATATGTTTCTATATAAATTGTTTAAATATTTCTGCTCTTATCATTACACAAATGTTATAATAAACGATTTTGCTCTCTGCTACATTAGTACATTTACTTCAGGATAAAGTAATCATTTCCATGAGGACAATATCTGCCTGAAGCTTAAAAGCTGAATCTTTATTTATTCACCAACTCAAACTTTATTTACTTTCTTTTTTATAGGTATGCCGTATTGAAGTCAATGTTACTACAGCAGCTAAAGAATAGTTCTGAAAGTGCCGACTGTGTGTGAGAGGATTTTTTTTTTATTTGTTTTTTAACTGAGAACATACTAGATGCAATATGATTTATCCTTTGCGATTACAGTTGCTACTGTTACAATACTTCATAAAACACGTAGGTATTTTTTAATTCTGTATTTTAAGTTAGTAACAATTATAAAATGACTTATCATGACCTTATACTGAATGCATTTGATTGAACATAGTACACTATTATTGTTTTGTTTTAGAAATGTAATAAAACGATTTTATACAGATGCTCGGTCTAAGCATTTCTGTGTGGTTTGTGGTAATGATAGTAAAATGTAATCATTTTAGCTTCTATTGCAAATGATTCCACAATGCAATAAGGGGCGCTTACATTTTCATGTTAATGCTGTGCAAAGCTGATCGTATATAAGACTTTTTGTCTTTAGCATGTTTGTATTGCACCTCAGGGCTTAAGGGTTAGAGTCTTGCCTCTGCTTTGTGTGTGGAGTCTGCATGTTATCCCCATGCTTTAGGGTTTTCCTCTGTGTACACTGGTTTTTTCCACCAAGCCAATTACTGTATTGAAGGCTGAATGGCATATCTATAAATTGTCCATAGTGTGTAATGGTGTCCTGAAATGAGTTTCTCTGTCCTTTGCCCTGAGTCCTCGGGTATAGACTCCAATATAAGCACTAAAGAAAATGAATGGACCGATGGATGGATGGATGGAGTGAATGCCATTGATAAAAATAAGTGTAAATATAAGCATAAGTAAATTAATTTAATAAACATTTTTACCAATCAGAAACAAGAAAGTTATATTCAAAAAAAGGACGATCTTTTTATTTCCAGGTAAAGTTGAAATTTTTGATTTTCAGGACAACAAAATATAACCCATTACATTCCGATTACAAGGATGTTTAGTTTTAGTTCCAGTAAAATCACTGCTACAGTTTATATTATCCATTTTCATTGCTTTCATTTTCATACTTCAATTTCATATATAGGGTGTTATTGTGCTCTATGATGAATATTAACATCTCGATTTATCATCAGAGTAGTTTTCCTTAAAAAAAGAAAAAAAGTTATTTACAGTTTCCTGCATACTCACAATGAGCACTACACAGTTGCTCATTGTTCTGTGAGTGACCTATGCAGAGTAGCAGTTCCCACGAGCTATTCCAGGAGCTGTTTTGATGAGAATACAAAAAGTAATCAGTGCCTGCTGGCAGCTGTGCCACTCTTCTACAGTGGCATCATGGGAAACAATGCAGAGGCAATTTCCCAGGACTTGCTACTGACTGATATTTCTCTGATTGCATTAAAATCTTTGCTCTATTTGTTTAGTTTTTTTTAATGGAAGATTTTCAGAGACATTTTGAACGTTTAAAGCTATCTGCAAACGTTTAGAATGGATGTGAAAAATAGACTGTTGTTCAATGTGTCATCTGGAAACAGTTTGCTAAGCTTAAGTTTATGTTGTCTATTAGCATTCATGAGTCACCTTATAAAAGTGCAATCTAAAAGTAGCACTGAGTTTTAGTTTTGGTTTTAAAGAAATTAATTACTGCTCAAATCTTGTACTTTCACCCCTTCATTTATCGTGATAAATAACTATCATTTGTGGTTTCGTGAAACCGATTTAGGTTCTTACCTGCTTGGCAGATAAAACTAGCAAATGGGCTCGTGTAAATGTGAAATCCTGCATAGGCCAAATTGCAAAGTCTTACAATATGAAAACTATTTCTTAATCTATTTTAGTGGTGTGCTCATTTTAATGGTCTGTAAGGTACATAAATAATTGTATAAAAGTGCTTTCATCTTAATTTGAAAAAAAAACTTGCCTTTGACGTTAACATCAATGTGTTTGGGACTTTATCTGGTCATTTAACATAAAACGATTTAATATATTTAACATGTAACAGCCTTGAAAACACCAGTAAAATATCTATTAAATAAAATAAAGCCTTAAAATACGAATACGTGTTGCATTTGTCTTTGCATATGTATTCTATAACCATATTTTGTGTAATACTTTCTTACTTACTGCCTATGGCCGTGACAGATTTACAATAAATGTGTTGCCATTTGCCATTGCAACCTTTCACACTGATACTGTAGAGTACTAATGCCATAGTTTTTAGTTTATTTGTTATACAGTTATTCTGCCATCTACTGGTTAACATCCCTCACACAAAACATTTTTAGATGCATGCATTTTTAGAGCATTATATTACAATATAAATGATATGAAGAAGAAAGGAGTGAGTGCTAGGAAAAACAATGTATAGGAAAACACAGGCTCATGTATTGTTTGGAAAGTACAGGGATAATAGTAATAATAATAATAGTATTAATATAGTATTGATATAATAATATTCTTATTATTTGGAAAGTACAGTGAAATAATTAAATATAAATTATTAGATTTAGATATAGATTTACTTTTCCTCCTTTCCTTTTGGCAAGTCGCTGTCCACACTCCAGTCCAGTAGGTGGCGGTAATGCCCTAAGTTGGTTTGCCAGCCGCCAATAAAATTTAAACAAGTGAAAGGAACCGATCGCTGCTCTGTAGTGCCGAAAGCACGGAGACCGGGACATGGCTGATCCTTCTGGTGTCCATGCAAGAGTCCTAATTATCGGATGCGGGATATCCGGAATCGGTGCGGCTCAGAAGTTAATCAAGCAGGGATTCCGTAATGTCCGCATTATTGAAGCAACGTCAAGAAGCGGAGGACGAATTAAAACAGGAAGACTAAGTAAGCGTGGACAAGTAATGCTTGCTGTTCTGATTGTAAGATGTAATACTTCTAAATGCATTTGTCCTCTGTTCGGAAGGTTGAGTTAAATCCTAACACTGTCACTGCTGGGACATTATATATGAATAAAAAAGAAATAGACAAATATAAAATATTTTAATATTTAATACATATTAATTAATATATAAACGTGATGTACCGTTCTGTATAAGAGCGTCTGGCAAACGCTGTGAAGAGAAAACACTTTATCAGAGTCAGAATTAGCTTTATTTACATTTACAGTATTTAGCAGACCCTTATACATAGCGACGTACATAGGCCTAAACAGTGCGAAAATCTGTATTATACAGATATTTATTTTTATTCGGTTCCTGTTAGTAACTTCATGCTTTAACTTTACAGCAAGGTTAAAAAGATGTACAGTATAGATATAGATCAAGCTGCGTTGTGCGTGCGTGCATGTGCGTGCACGCGCGCGCGTCCGAGCCATTCATGGCGTTCCAAAGTTCACAGTGTTGATGAATTCGACTTTCGTAGCGCGTCCTCGTTTTATTTCTTCCATATCAACAACTAAGAATAAAACACTAGCTACATATTTATTACAATAACAGATATTCTGTCGCTATTTAAAATCAGCCTCGAGCTTATACAGCTGACATCTCTCCAGCAGAAAGCTTCCAGTTTGTCTGGAAACATTGTGTTGTAGTTTTTTAAACATTTGTTGCAATCTAGCATCTCCCTGTTTGGTGTTTACAGTTAAGGTGTGCCATATTTACATAAAAGAAATATTCGGACATTTCATACATTCATTATCTAGCGTTTCTCCTGTTCAGGGTCGTGGAGGAGCTGGAGTTTATCCCAGCTATCTTAGGGCGTGAGGCGGGGTACACCCTGGACAATCGCCAGTTAATCACAGGACTAACACTTAAGAGACAGACAACTATTCACACTCACATTCACTCCTATGGACAATTTAGAGTAGCCCATTCCCCTATGCCCAATCACATGTGTTTGGAGGCAGGAGGAAACCGGAGTACCTGGGGAAAACCCACGCAAGCATGGTGAGAACATGCAAACTCCACACCGAAACACTCTGGGCAGGAATCAAACCCATGACCTTCTTGCTGTGAGGCAGGCATGCTAACCCCTCTACCACTGTACCGCCCTAGAACATGTCAGTAAAATATTCAACTTTTAGAATTTTAAACAGGCACATGCACTGACGCACACTTAAACTTCACACCAACCCTGAAGTTGTTAGGCAAACATGTTTGGAGTGTTGATACCAATTAGGTTTTAATGCAAAGAAAAGCTTATAGCAAATATTATATAAAAAATATAATGTAAATAGATCTGGCAAGGTGCAAATAAACATTATAGTGTAATGTAAAGCACGGTCCGCTCTTTAGTTTACTGTGATTGCTGTTTTGTCTCTGAGGTTCTAAGTTTACATGATCTATAGTAATCATTTTATAGACCTGTACTCTGCACTGTATGAACTATGCACTGTCATACTGATTAATAGGTAGCAAATGCTGTTCCTGAATTAATGAAAAGTAATTTTGGACTTGGAGAATGTAATGTTATAGGAAAACAAGATGAAATGATGATTATATCTGTAATATTATGGTTTAACCCCCCCCCCCCCACACACACACACACACACACACACACTTTATTAGCCTCATACACAATCATAGACAGTAAACATGCAGTAAATATTTTTAATTATTATCATTATTACTGTCCTTGTTTTAAAGTCCATGTACGACTTTATTTTATAAATAAAATAAATGTAATGAAATTAAAATGTAGAACAGAACAGAGAGAAAATAGACAATTATTAACCCTTAAAATCAGAAGCAATATTTTAACCTGCCCCATAAATAAAATGACTTGGCTGTGCCACAAATCCTATATTCCTGCAGATGGAAAAATTGTAGAAATCGGTGCCAACTGGATCCATGGGCCGTCGCAGGAGAATCCAGTGTTTCGCTTGGCCTCCCACTACCAGTTACTTGATGAAGAGAGCATGTCTGAGGAGAATCAATCTGTGGACATTGGTGGTCTTCCACCTTTGTTTTCTACCTGGCTTTCCAGCGTGGGCAAGAAGCTTGAGGCTGAATTAATGGCACCTGCAGTGGAGGTCTTCATGACTGTACTTAGAAAGGCTCAGGAGTTCTACAACACCAGCAGAGCGCCCATGTCTAGTGTGGGGGAATTTCTTAAAACAGAGGCTCTCCGGATCAGCAACAAAGAATGGAAGGAAGACAAGACCAGGAAGATCAGGCAAGCTTTGTTCAGCACACTGCTGAAGCTTGAGTGTGGTGTGAATGGGACACACACCATGGATGATGTGAGCCTTGCAACTTTTGGCATGTACAAGTCCCTTCCAGGGTTGGACTGCACATTCCCAGGGTGAGCGGTTGAAGAACAGTTGTGTGTGTGTGTCAGCTTATCTTCAGCTTGTACTAAACCTTGGTATGCAAAGCTAAGGATGCGGTTAAACTCTCTATGTAATGTATGGACTTGTGTCCTTTTTGCAGAGGCTATGACGACTTAATTAACCACTTAATGAACGAACTGCCTAAGGATATTGTCTTATTTAATAAACCTGTTAAGTGCATTCACTGGAATAGCATCTACAGGCGGACGAGGTCAAACGCAAGATCATGTCCAGTTACTGTTGAATGCATTAATGGAGAGACTTTTTTAGCAGACCATGTCATCGTGACCATTCCACTGGGTACGTTCACTGTATTACACTATCTCTCATTTAGCTCTTTTAAATTTTCTATACAATCTCAAATCTGTTTTTTTTCCCTTGTGTTATTTATATTAGCACTGCTATATATATATATATTTTTTTTTAATTTCCATTTTTTTTGTTTCTGGGTCTGTGTTCTCCTATAAAGGCTATATGAAGAAGCACCATGCCACCCTTTTGAATCCTCCTCTGCCACAACACAAGATACACTCCATCGAGAGATTGGGTTTTGGAACAAATAATAAAATATTCTTAGAGTTCGAGAAGCCTTTCTGGGATGAAGATTGTGAGGTCATGTTTCTTGTATGGGAGGACGAATATGATCTCCAGAATCCAGTTTCTGATCTAAAGACTGCCTGGATCAGGCAGCTGTCTTGCTTCACTGTACTGAAACCTGCAGAAAGGTCAGTAGAATGCAGTTCAGTACTTTCCCAGTTCTTTCGGTGGCATGTTAAAGTTGTATTCCTCTTTTTAATTCTTCACTAAGGTACGGGCATATTCTTTGTGGCTGGATTGCTGGGAATGAATCGGAGTATATGGAAACTCTTCCTGAAGAAGATGTGTTGCACACAGTCACTCAACTTCTTTATCGATTTACAGGTCATTTTTTAATATTTAATCTCTATTAGATAATAAAACCGGCATACCTGGGGAAAACCCGGGTTAGTCCTGAGCTCTGACTGGACCGTAATTTTTAATATATTCAGGAAAATTCACCAGTCATAAACAGCCCAAAGAATTTCATCATCTATTGTTTTGTTGCAGGAGATCCAACAATTGCAGTAAAGAAGCTTGTACGCTCCCGATGGTTTCATGATCCCTACACCTGTGGATCTTACTCATATGTGGCAAAAGATTGCTCAGGTCGAGATATTGATAATCTCGCTGAGCCTCTTCCACTAACGGGATTAAAAGATGAGGTATGTTGGAGTATTTATAAGCTTCTCCACATAACATTACAGGTTACTGCTTGCTTTGGAATTTGAAAGTCTGTATAACAGTAAAGACTAGAGTGTTTTCATTTGTAACGTTCGTTGATCATGTATTTTTATTGCATTAGAGTAAGCTTAGATCATATAAAGTAAGCTTAGATCTATAAATGCATTTCTTTTTATCAATTTTCCTTTGTGCAGCCCTTACAGGTGCTGTTTGCTGGAGAGGCCACTCACAAATCTTTCTTTTCCACCGTCCATGGTGCTTTGCTTACCGGCTGGAGAGAAGCGGACCGTCTTATATCACATTACAATCCATCAATACGAAAGGTCACAGCAAATCTTTAAAGCGTGAACTGTGTGCTTGTTTTAAACAGATGAAAATGATAAACTGATCAGATAAAAAACATCCACTTTTAATCATCTGTTCTAAAGAGCAGAATGTTAAAAGTATTATTTATACAATTATAGACCTCCACGTTCAATAGCAGCTAATTACACCAAAGCGGCTGTCCAAAACTGGATACCTGGAAACCTTTGTTCAGATATTAGACAAATTATATAAACTAAAATCTGAATTTTTGTTCAAATAATTCATGGACAGTAAAAAAAAAAAAACAGCAAAAAAAAATGTTGGAAAATCTGAAAAGGCTAAAATTAATTTACTGGTGAGCCATAATCTCTAAATTGTCAGTAATGAGGAAATCTGTGTGTGAGAGATTGTGCCCTATGATTACACTCCAGTTTATAATAGATGGATCGAAATGATTACTTAATAAAAGAAAAATAGTTGTCAACACAAAAGTGACTGATTTGCACAGTGGTGTAAAAAAATACTAGTATTTAATTATATATAAAAACTCATTTTGTCATAAAGTGAACATAACTGGACGTTTATTAGGAAACAATACATTTGATTGTCTTTTCTAAAGAGGTGTTGGGGGTTAGGTATGCTTATTTAGTTTTCTACTTGACCTAAAAACCTAATGCATTTTAAATTAGGCAAAAGAATTCTATTTTCCTGAATTCATACATAAACTTTAACCAAGTTCTGTGTTAAAGATGTGAATAGTGACTTTGTCCTCTTATGTCTCATCTTCTCTCACTCCTGTCACTCTGCAGCTTTAAAGTGAATTTAATTCATTTCTTAATACATTATTCAGAAATTTTTAGTTCAGTCTCGACTGTTTTTTTTTTTTACTTTTGGTTTTAGAAGGGAATCACATTACATGATCAATGCTACAGTTTTATAACATGTACATAATGCTATTGGCCTGAATCCTTCACTCTGATTGGCTAGAAAACGCACGTTCCAAACCTTGAATGCGCAAGTAGTTCCAGTCAGTTATTTACCATTCTAAATTAATGCGCTTCCCATAAACCATATTAGGGTACTGTTGTATGCAAAGACATAGTGAGATTGAGCTATTGGTGACAATTTTCTAATGTAATCGTTTCGTTATACTTATAGACAGAAAGAAGAGAAAGAATTCATATATTTATTAGTATTTAAATATAGTAGACCAACAACTTTGAGTAAAATTGTTGCTGTGTCATCCGATTATAGATAAACATCCACCATGTCTGTTGACAGTTTTGTTCTGTGGGAAGGGTTCGCAAAATGCACACCTTCCCTAAACAGCCTGAAACATACCATTTATTTCCATGATCTTCCGTTTGCGCGATTATCCTTGCTTGTTTGTTCACAATACCTCCTGTTCCGCCTGGCCTAGAACTTGGGCGGGTACATGCAAATGTTTTACATATCAGTCTTACATATGAATCATCCCGACTGTTGCGTCACAGTCAGTACTACGTTGGGATTAGACCGTTTTCGGTAGGCCTTTGCGTAAACGAGATTTAAATAAGAAGAACGAAGCAATGGTGTTTGCGGCTCACGGTATGTCATTTCCATGTAAATAACTCATATTATTCAATTATACTGAGGTAAATTAATTTCCCAGTCAATAGCAACTTTAAAAATATTCAGTGTTTGACCTTTCATTGTCATAGCGCCTCCACAGCAGTAGATGGTAGTATGTAGGCATTGTGGTGACCGATGAAGCGACAAAATGATATAAACAGGATGTCGCTTTCTGTGCTTAAATGACCAGTGGTGAGTGATTATGTACTATCTGTGCCTTTTTAATTTATAAAGTCAGTGTACAGCACACACACAAACAGCCAGAAAAAAACTTTTTTTTATTTTTAGACTACTCTTCTAGACAGAGTGGATACTGTTTTTGTAACTCTGCTGTTTGTTTTAATATAGTCTGAGCTCAGGGATCCTTTCTTTTACTAAGGTTTCGTCGAAAACCTTATCATCAAGGCACATGAAGAGCACGAATCAAGTGTTTGCGTATAATTATGCCATTCAAGTTGGCTTCATCCGGCCTGTTGGTTAAACCAACGTGAACGAATTGTTTACTGTTTTACATATCTCACAATCTAGTGCATATGTAAAAATGGCGACCTTGAACACCCGGGAAAGAGATAAAAAGGGATATTTGTAATGAATTCTTGACTCTTTACTAAATAATTGTATGTTGGTAACCCAGCACCGTGGTCATGTATGGTGCATTAAACTGGCGTCTGTATCATGATGATTTCTTACAAAACAAACAGAAATATCACATTGAAAGTGCAGTGCAAATAACCTGTACAAACATTTCATCATGCTGTTTTAATAATTAGCTGTTATTATTATATTTTCTAATTCTCAAAAAGAAGATCGAAGACTACAAGCCAATAATTAATTCATACAGCTCAAAAACAGGAATGGAGCAAGGCATTTGAAAAGAAAAGTAAAACAAAAAAACATTTTAAAAAATCATATGATCAAGCCTGCTAAAAGTAATAGCAATAAACATGCTAACCTTTGAATCCGGACATGATCAAACTATGTGCAGCTTGGACTCTTTAAGACTTACATATGCTTTCCTACTAAAGAGTGAAGAACTGACATCATGTGAGGAAAAAACTAATGACCACTAAACATATATCAATGGACTGTTAGGCTCTTATAACACTAGATAAGACTTTTACTTTCAAAATACATTTTTCGGAGTTTTCCCCAAATGCCTCACTGTGCAATACCATGGAATTCTTATTGAGTCTTAAAGTTAGTATCTTCTATAGCTGCAGTTCTTTACGCCTCAGAAATACTAGAAGAGCTACTAAATAATCTCGCTTTAACTACCATGACCCTGCCATGCAAATAGCCATTGCTAATGGAATGGTGTTAAAAGAACAAAAAACAAACAAAAACTTTAAAAGAATATTTAAGATTTGGAGGTGATGTTTGTTCTATTTTTAAGCTTTAACATTGGCATATTTAAGGGAATATTTATTTGTTAATTGTTCAGGAATCAAACACACAGGAAAGTAAATATCATTGCTCATGGTCCTAGCGATAAAATATTATGTAAACATATCCCCATTCTGGGAGGAGGTAGTTTTGCTTTTAAACAACCGATACTTTAATACTGTTACTACAACATACCACTTTAATACAATCAGATCTGCTTTATTTTTCAAACTTAATAGTAGTTTCAGCTCACATGTATTTTCTGCAAGTTGCATATGGGGTCAATGTGAAAATGCTAAATATTGATCAGAATGATGTTTGCATAATTTAGTTAAACTATCAGCAATTACCACCATCAATTGATAAACCCTTAAAATAAGACTGTTCGAGCCAATGTTACCTGCTTTGTGTTGTTTGTGACCTCAGTAATATAATGCTGTCGGGGGGAGAAGTTGATGGGGATATAAAACCTCAAAGTTTATCGAAGTAATTTCAAATGTACACTTTAAAGTTATTATAGATTAGCATTTTGTTATTTATGAGATCTTTCAAGTTTCTTAGTAAAGATTTTGTTTGTTAAATACTGATGTTTCTTAATAAGTAACCTCGTTATCCCATTGAATAAGTAATACACAATGTAACATAGAAGAGAGACATTTAAGGACTATTAAGAACACATTACAATCCTAGTGTTGTATTCTTTTTAGGTTCTATTCTTCATGTCTGTAGTCTAAAAGACAAGTTCTTTTAGAAGGTCAAAAGTTGAGCTTATTTTATAAAACAGTTGTTAATTTGAATAATAAAAATGATGGTATGTGTAAAACATCTAAAGTTACTGTTTCTTCCTGCTTGCCTTACAGATACTATAAGACAATTTTATTGCCATTCAGAATGTGAATAAAACGCATGTTTCTTGGTCAGGGCCACTTATGTTGCTTATCACTAATTGTGGATGTGGATTTTTGGCAGCTAGAAGTACACTACCGGTCAAAAGTTTTAGAAAGAAAGCCATTGCTAAGATGGCAAAATAAGAAAAAGAGGCTTGCCTGGGCC